>AWWV01015035.1:0-64167 GCA_001974805.1 Corchorus capsularis
ATCTTTTTGTAAGATATATTTCTAATCTCTATGTTACCAAGATGAATGTTGCTGGTATGTGAAAGTAAAACCATGGAAGTTTTAGTGATAATAAAAGAAGTTTTGGTCCTTTTGGACATTAATATTTAATAGGGATGTCAACGGGACGAGGAACGGGACGAGGAATGTGTGGGGTGTATTCCCCGTCTCCGACTTCATAACCCCATCCCCGTCTCCATCCCATCGCCGGTGGGGAAATGAATGAAATGTGATGGATAAAAAGGAGATGTGTTGATTTTAGGGTTAACACTTAACAATATATATTTTAAATATATATTTATATTATTAGTAAATTAGTATTTATTTATTTATTAATAAAACATATCTGACTTAATAATTCTTTTATTTAACATATATTAATATTCTTGTTTTGTTGTAAAAAAACATATATATATATATACATAAAATATATATTTTAGGGTCGGGTCCGGGACGGAAGGACCATTCCCCATCCCCGTACCCGACAGGGAATGAAAAACAATTCCCGTCCCCATCCCCGTTCCCCGAAAATGCTCCCCATCCCTGCCCCGTCGGGGCGGGGTTCGGGTTCCCCACCGGATTTGGGACCCATTGACATCCCTAGACATTATTTTATTTATAATGTAGAATCGTCACTTTGTTAATACTTTTGAAAAGATTTACTAGTTAAATCATTGTCTTTCTCAGTCTCCTCCCTTCAAAATTTTGTTTCCTCCTCCTCCTCTTGACTTTTTTGTCAAGGGGGAGGAGGAGTCTGATCTTTTTCACTTTTTTTTTTAGAATAAAGTCCCCGGATCTATTGATCTGTTGGGTTTAGTCAGTTTTTTGAATCAGTTGAGTCAGTTCCGTTTTTTTGAGTCAGTTAGTTTGAGTTTGAGTGAATCTGGTTTTTGTCCAGTTTTTAGTTTGCAATAGATTAAAAACAGTTTGTCTTGTCCGAATGATTTTTCTTTCTGATCAAAGGGTGAGTGCTGATGATACTCGAATCAGCCACTTTTTTATCGCCGTTGAAAGCTTATTCTTGGATTCATCGAGAAGCAAAAGCGATGGAGTGGTGGACATGCGAAAGATTTATGAAGAAGGTTCGAAATTCCATATAATCATCAAGACGATTCATCCGATCACGGAGCAAGACCTAGATCTAGATCTAAGACAAGAGCATTCTTCTCAATTTATTGTAATATTTATGAGTATTATCTTTGTAAATTCATTTTCATAAATGAAAATTACAATCTTTTCTTCAACAAAAAAATTACTAGTTGTATATAGCTTTTGTTGTGTTAGAATCATGCAAACTCAAAGGAATTGGGTTTTATTTGGGTTAAGCATGACTTTGTTTTTGTTCAATTCATGGCCGACCATGACTCAAGACTCTGTTTCTATGGAAAATGTTAAAGTGATTAGATTAGGTAGGCATATCAAAGTTTAATGACCTAGTCTAGTCGGAACAAATTAAACTTTAGTGATCAACATGGGAACTGGATTAAAGTTTGGTGACTGATGGTAAAATTTACTCTTGAAACCTTAATCCTAGGGAATTGATAATGATAGCGATAGCGAACACGGGAGTTGAGGCACGAGTGTCTAATTTGTCATACTCATTTGTGGATGCTCTATGGCTTTTATGGCTTTTAAAAAGTTTAGTACCTATTTGAGTCGGTTTAAAATATTAAAAAGTAAAAAAATTAAAAAATATTTAAAAAATAAAAAAGTATTTAAAAATGCCACGTAAATAACAGAGTTAGGACTTAACGGCGCGTGAGTTGCACCTCCTAACTCCAACCCGAAAAAGTACTAAATTGGACCATTTATAAAAGGTTTGGTACCAAACCGGACGAAATAAAAGATTTGGTACCAAATTGCGCTTTTCGTGAAAGGTTTGGTACCAAATTGAGACTTCAGCCTAACTTTGAATGTTTGTAATGTTTGTATATTGGTCGTCTGCCCCCCCCCCAAAAAAATTTCCTGGCTCCGCCCTTGCCTGTCTTCCCAACTGAATGACTTTTTCTCTTTTGAGCAGGGTGCATCTGTTGAAATTCGACAGGCAGCTGGTTTACTTGTGAAAAATAATTTGCTCAGTGCTTTCAAATCCCTGGATCCTGCATATCAGCATTATATAAAGTCACAGTTGTTACCGTGTTTAGGGGAAGCTAAAAAGGACATCAGGAATACAGCTGGGACAGTTATCAGTGTTATCGTCCAGCAAGGAAGAATTCTTGGCTGGTCAGAGCTATTGCAAGCTCTTGTACAGTGCTTGGACAGTAATGACATCAACCATATGGAAGGTGCCTTGGATACATTATCAAAGGTATGATCTGATAGCTTATTGGCATGTTTAAGAATTATAGCTACAGTGTTGCATGATGTGTGAGAACAAAGTGCAGCACTAGGTAGAACTTAGCTATCATTCATATATTCCTATGATTTGAGAGGGTACAGAAGAAGTATAAGAAAATGAATTTAAATGAACAAATTCCTGTGGGTATTTCAAATTCACTGCTAAATAGGCATATGACGAATCCACGAATTGGTAATAATCATTACAGGAATGCTTCATCACACTATTTGTCTAAAGTTGAAATTCAAATCCCTTCTTTGATATTCAAGTTGTCAAAGTCAAACCTTACCTAGAGGAAGTATATTTGAAGCCAATGCTCGACTTGTTGCAGAAATTTGCAGTTTGTCCTCCAAAACTCTTAACTTACAGATGCTTCCCATATGGATCTTGTGATTCAATACTTGGGTTAATTTCTATTTCCATCTCCTCCTTAAGTTAAATGGGTTCTCATCCCATGTAATCATCTGAGGTTTCATAGTAACAAATGTGATAAGGGCATTTATCCTTTGTAGTTGTAGAAAGGAGAATTACTAAATGCTATCCTATGCAGATCTGTGAAGATGTACCACATGAGCTTGATTCAGATATACCTGGTTTATCTGAAAGACCCATTGATGTATTTCTACCTAGGTTTCTACAAATATCTTCTCTGATCGAACAACTTCCCCCTATCCTACATGCTGTTTGTTGAAAGTCTTAATTGGTTCTCACAACTGAATTGCGTGACTATTCATTATTTTTTCCTTTTACAATCAGCTTTTCCAGTCACCACATGCCTCCCTAAGGAAGCTTTCTCTTGGATCAATAAATCAGTTCATTATGCTGATGCCTACTGTAAGATTGGTGAACTCTGCTTACTGCCTAACCAACCCAAGTTTATTGCTTTATACGCTTTAATTTTTAGAATATGTTGTAGGCTTTATTTCTGTCCATGGATCAGTACCTCCAGGGTCTATTTGTCCTTTCTCGTGATCCAGTTGCAGAGGTTAGAAAATTGGTAAGTTGGTCAGAGACGATGCCTGTCACGCCCCGAAACCAGAATATGACAGACGGCCGTATTACCTTGCGACACTGTAAATTTAACACATACAATGTCACAAGACAATACGAAGCCTAAATCTTATCTCAAACTTATTAACTCCAAATAACCATCATAAAAATACATTTTCCATCATATAATATTTTATACAACTTGTCTATACATTAACTTCACTACACAAAAGTCTCCTCGATGTGACCTAGTAGCTCCCAAGTTTCCCCAATCTCATATCTAGGCATCTGTAGACAAATTAAAATAAGTCTGGATGAGCAACACATGCTCAGTAAGCCTCCCCACACGCCCTCCTTCGGATCAAGCATAATTTATAATAAATCATACACATATTTATCATTCCATTGTATCGTTTAAAATACTATAAGGCAAGTATAAATGAATAAAACATTTCTTTAAATCCATAAAACAAGTACTAATCCATCAAACAAGTGTGAATTGATAAAGCATTTATTTGAATCCATAAAACGATTATCAAATCAACAAATATTTTCCCCAAGTCATGCTTTCAAACAAATATGGAATAGTGGCTTTGAAATCATCTTAAATCGTGTAAATCCATAAATTGGAAACCAATTAAATCATCAAATCATGAAATCGCCAAATCATCCAATGATACACATCTATTCCAAGATCATGAAATCTTTTCATTAGGCCATGGTCATTACTATAACCAGTGACGTGGCCAATATCAATAATTGCTAGCCACTACAGCCCGTTAGCAGGGCCGTCTTCCAGTTATTACAACCCACTGGGCAGGATCTTCCAGTTATTGTCACAACCCACTGGGCAGGGTCTTCCAGTTATTATCACAACCCACTGGGCAGGGTCGATAAAACATGTTCTCTGTCGATCATTCCCAAAGGAATTAAAACATAGTCTCAAAACCATTTCCTTTCAATACCGTATATCATTTCCAAATCATCTTACCAGTATCATCAATAATCCATCTTTCAAATTGAGATCCATCACATCTTTCAAAACACATAGAAAATCAAAGGATCTCACATATCATTTAAAAGCATAAAAGTCTTTTAAATCCCAAATCATTCCCAAAGGGATCGAAACATAGCCATAAAACATTTCTCAAACTTAATATCTCATTTCCAAAGCATTTCACAATTTATCATACCTCTTTTAAAAACACAAAAGCATTTATAATCTCATTAAGAAGCATCATCAAGTCACGAACCAATGTTCATCATATATAAGCAAACACAAAATACCATATGTTTGACTCCATTTTCATATAAGAGAATAGATAATAAAACATTTAATTTATTTAAGAACTTACGTACATATATTCTTCTCAAAACAAGGCAGGGGAATGTGTGAAGATTGACTTACCTGTCTCCAGGCTAGTTCCGTCTTTGCCCAGAGACACAATCAGATGCATATCCATAAATTTTTTTTTTTTTTTTAGTTACGTTAATACTACATATCACATCTATTAGGAGCTACTAGACAAACAAGAATGGTCTAAAAGGCTAAATATCTTAGAACCGTAATTAGAGATGGTTCACGTAACCATACTCAAAAATTCATATCTTTTGCTACACAACTCCAAATCAAGATCCGTAAAAAAACTATAGAAACTAGACTTCAAGACCTTTCCATTGATATAAATTTCAACATGTGATTCATGAGAGATAAAATACAGTAAAATTCCGAAATTACCCTTGATATGCTTTTCTTACTATTCCAACCATCCTAACCAAATTAATCCTTACTTCACTTAAATAGCTCCTTTTAATCCCCAATTAGCAATTAATCAAGTAGATTTATCAAGCTTCAAAACCATGTATATATTCTATAGCAACTTCCACAAACCCAAACCAATAGTAAAATATATTTATTAAATCTATAATAGAATCAAGCCTTTTATCACCTTAAACTCCTTTTTAACTTACAATTTGTCCTTTCACCCTAAAACCCAACAATTTCAGAATAATTAAAGAGCTAAACTCACCTTGAGATTCCACTTAATGGTTGCTATTCACTTCCACGAAAGTAGAGGAAGTACCCACGACATGAATTTTCTTTCACTTCGCCTTTTTCCTTCTTTAATCTCTTCTTTTCTCTAGTTTGCTTTCTAATCTTCTCTCTCCTTCCTTATTTGAGCCGCTGCTCCTTTCCCAAATTAGAAGTGAAAATGATGCCCGATTCTAGGGCTTTCCTATATATATATATATCTTATAAAATTTGCAACTTGGTCCTTGAACTTTATATAATCCTAATTTGACCCCAAAACTTATAAAATCTTTCAATTAAGTACTTATCTCTTTTACAACCAATCTAATATTATATACATCTCTTTAAATACTGGGGTATTACAATGCCATTACATTTCCAGCTGAATGAATGTGTTAACCTGCTTTAAGACTATCTTATGCTTATCTTTCAGAAATGATAGATGCTATGTATTTTGTTTTGTCACAACTCTTAAAGTTGTGTTTGATGCATTTTCCATTTTTTTTTTGTTTTTTTTGCTACAGGTCTGTGCAGCTCTTGTTCAGCTCATTGAAGTTAATCCTACTTTCTTGGAGGTATATGGCTGTTCAGCTTCATACTATATATATATTGTTTAGCAGCTTATTTAATCTTCTTTATTCTTCCGTATCGATAAAGTCATGCACCCTAGTCGGGTTAAACTCATGAAATTTATATGAGACATTCCCTTCATATCTTGGGAGGACAAGCTACTTTTTGACAAGCTGAATATCTTAATTTGTGGGTTTTAATTAAAATATGGAAATAGCAGTTCCATAGTTTGAGTTGCAGTTTCTTGTTATTGGTTGAAAGAATTAATAATTTGTTCACCTTTCCATTGCATATTCTGGATGTCTTTTTTTCTTTTACTGTAATGGCATGCAGTATTGAGCTCCACTCTGCTAAGATGTTTGACATTATATTACAGCCACATTTGAAGAATGTAATTGAATTTATGTTGCAAGCCAGCAAGGATGATGATGATGAGGTTGCTCTTGAAGCTTGTGAATTCTGGTAAAGCTGTAATCTCTCACTCTTATATAAAAAGTTAGTAGATTACTTTAGTTATCACAGTATTCTTTTATATGCTAAGAAGGTTTATTGGAGCTTTATGATCCTGGAAGAAGTACCTTTTAACTACCATTATCTTGCTGAATGCTGCTCATCCAAGTTTATTGTATTCCTTAATGAAAGCAAAGAGTTGCTTTACTTTTATTAAGCATTTGGATTGGATTGTCAATACAATGAGACTATTTAAGTTTTGGTTTTCTAGCACTTTTAGGTCTCTTTATGCTTCTTGTAGATGGAGAGAGTTTATACAAAGAATTTTGTTTAATGTGATTATCAGGTCAACATACTGTGAAACAGAATTAAACCCTGAGCTTTTACGGGAGTACTTACAACAGCTAATTCCAGTATAACATTTGTCCTTTTCTTCGTGATTGACTGTTAAGTTCTTGCATTACAGACTAATTGGAATTCTTTGCTATCTATCTTAGGTTTTATTGTCAGACTAATTGGAGTATGGTTTATGGTGATGATGATGAATCTCTTGTTGATGCTGAGGTAAATATTTCTGGATCATGATCACTTCATTTTCGGTCATTGTATATTGATCTTTACTTGTTTACTCTTATACTTGTAGGAGGATGAGTCTGTGCCGGATAGAGATCAGGTTTCATAATTCTTTGGTCCTTTTCTTTAATATAACAATGTTACTTTTTACTTCCCAGTTATCTTTTTAGAGTTTAATTATTATATGTTTTTTTCTTCTGATGATGATCTTTTATCTCTCAACCATGGCTTATAGGACCTTAAGCCTCGTTTTCATTCATCACGATTTTCATGGATCAGAAGATATGAAAGATGATGTAAGTCTTCAATTAAACTCTTGGTAAATTGATTGTATCAAAATGTCCAATGACTGGGGATTTCCCATTTACTTGTTTCTTCTCCCATCTTGTATGTGGTATACAGATTTGTGAAGAATCTGATAATTTTTATTTCTGATTTCATCTTTACTTTCAAAATTTTACGTTCCATACGTGTATATCTACGTTTTGTACATAAAGATTTATTGCTTGCAGGATGATGATAGTTTAAATGTTTGGAACTTGAGGAAATGCAGTGCTGCTGGTCTTGATGTCGTTTCAACTGTCTATGGGGATGAGATCCTTCCAACATTAATGCCTTTAGTACAGGTGATTATATCATAGAAGATTAGATGTATAGTAATGGTGAATACTAATGAATTGTATGTATAGGCTTTAAGATGTTTGTTTCAGATTGGGTTTTATATGGTCAAACATCTACACTGATTAGTACTAAGGACCATTGACTGCTGTAATAGTTTAATTTCAAATTATCGTCTCAGCACAATGTTGAAATGTTTGAATCTTCTTAGTAACAACATTATGGGTATTTCTCAATCAATTCCAGGCAAAGTTGTCTACCTCAGATGATGATAGCTGGAAGGAAAGAGAAGCTGCAGTCTTGGCACTTGGTGCAATAGCAGAAGGTTGCATAAGTGGTCTTTATCCTCATTTGCCAGAGGTAGTGCTGCAGTGGATATTAGGTGTTTCAAGTTATAAGCAGTAAAGGCTATGTCATGTTAAAAACTACTTGTAACATTTTGGTTTTAGCTTTGTTTCAACATTGTTTTTCAAGTATTTTCCGCTCTTCATTTCAGAGCTCATCTTCTATTTCTCTACAAACCATGTTATGTTTATATACCCATGGCATGGTTGAACATTTGGTCAAATGAAAATGAAAACTTTTCTTTCACTGGACTGGACTGGACTGGTTTATTTTCCTTTTAGATTCTAAGACTGGCTAAATGGCAATCAACAGAAGAACATGTTTGAGACTGTTTCAGGGTTTATATGATTGTGCTTCTCATTTATATCAATTATCAATGATTAACACCAGATTGCTGTATCCTCCTTATGTGCAGATTGTGGAGTTTCAACTCCCTATTCTCGATGATAAGTTTCCTTTGCTTAGGAGTATCTCCTGCTGGACCCTGTCTCGCTTCAGCAAATTTATTGTTCAAGTATGAAGATCTTTTCTTATGCAATCCTAGTGCTTAGTATTCTTTTTATTTTTCATGGCTCTTGCATACTTGATACAGTCTGTAAATGGTTTAGAGGGAATAATCATGATGATTTTACACACATACCTATTCCACCTTTCTCCTTGCTACATTAGTTGCTCTTAAGATCTTCAGTTTAAGATCAATGTTACCTTATCAAATCAAGCAATAGAAATGACCGATTTTAGGTGGAAATTTAAATAGCTTCATTTCAGGGTATTGGCCACCAAAAAGGTTACAACAAAATCCTTATGGGCCTTTTACGTAGAATTTTAGACACCAACAAACGAGTGCAAGAGGCGGCATGTTCAGCTTTTGCCACACTTGAAGAGGTTTGCCCTGTTTTATCTATTACTCAATTACATTCTACCTCTGTACCTCATATATACCTAGACTAAAAAATTAATAATTTCTATAGGAGGCGGCTGAGGAGTTGACACCTCACTTGGAAATCATCCTTCAGCACCTTTTATGTGCTTATGGAAGATATCAGGTTTTTCTACTGTTTCATATTTTATTGCAGCCCAAATATCTACAGATTTTGATGCCTCCATTGATTGCAAAATGGCAGCAGCTTTCTGATGCAGACAAAGACCTTTTCCCACTACTTGAGTGTTTTACATCTATAGCACAGGTATGCTAAGTTAGTTTTCTAGAGAGTAAAACTGTAGAAGCTACTCTATTGTTAGAATACTTGTTAGCCTAGCCATTCAACAATTTCTAGGTATCAGTTTAAGAATCTAGTCGCTTTAAAGCCTTAGTGTACTCATTCTATATTTATGGCTTACCCTTTCCAGGCACTTGGAGATGGATTTTCACAATTTGCCCAATCGGTATTTTCTTGAGCTATGTGAGCCTGACACAGTGTCGGGTATTTGCAGAGCTCTTGTAATGTAGCAGAGTCCGTTGCAGTGGCTAACAATGCTTGTTGGGCAATTGGAGAATTAGCAGTTAAGGTTGGTTTCCTCTATTCTCTATTGTAGCTTTGTCAAAGTGATAGCAATTACTATATTTTATCAGTAATGAGCTCAGTTGTGTCACATGCAAAGTTAGGGAACCGTATGTTCATAGGTGTTGTTAATATAAAGGGCATCTTTCAGTGTGAACTGTGAAGAATGATGTGATAGAAGTTGGCATGTAAATGTAATACTTGTAGCAACAATTTAACTTACTGTGAATGTTTGATGAGCCTTGTCTCTCATTTTCTATATTTCAGGTAATAAGGAGTGAGGAATTACACAATGAGATTTCCCAGGTACTTCTCATTTCCTTTTTGTGCCTATGGTTATAAAACTTAAAGATGGATACCATATCATTATTAACCGGTGAATGGCACATATATACAGATTCTCAAAGACGGTGGATGGGATCATTACAAACAAACAAAGTCAAACACTGGGAAATTTAAATTAAAAGATGGATGAATCAACGTCCTTCTCCACCGTCCCGCTCCTTTCCTTCGCAATCTGCTGCTTCTGCTTCTCGGCGAGTTTTTCTAGAGCTGATTGAACCGCATCACGCCCACTAATAATCAATCGGGTCATTAATTCGGGATCCTTCTCAAACCGAGCTTCCTCAAACTCCTTCCTTGCGTTCTCTCTCAATACATCCCTCCACAGAACGCCCCGTGAATCGGGCCACATGAAGAATCGGGTGGCCCGGAAGATGTCGCGGTAGAGAGCCAACGCCTCTCGCCGAGTGCTGGTGAGTCGCTGCCGAGTCAGCAACTCGTCTTCTTCATCGTTTAGGGATTTCTCTTTCTTCACCACGTGTCTATCAAGAAGCTCCTCCACGGTGTCCGGACCGTTGTGCAAGAAACGCTGGATGAAGACGATGTCGCTGTCGAAAACCGGCTTTAGATGGATCGTTAACTTCCGGCATTTTTGCAGATAAGGTATCATTATTTGCTTTCTATGTCTGCCTCAGTTTGAGATTCCAAGCGGTTGGGTCAAAAACACGTTAGAGCTGAAAAAAAAAGTTATAACTTAAAATTTAGAAGGTTTCAATTGGGCTGGTCTTAATGTTGAGGCCGCAGGTTTGATCCATTTAGACGCTCTTGCCTTGATATTACGCATATCATTACCGATCATTTATCAATGAATTTGTTGAATTTTCTCAACATCGTAATGTATGTTTTTCCTGTTTGGTTTGGTTTGTCTTTCCAACTCCTCTCATCCCAAACCCAAACATTTTAATCCAGGGTGAAGAGTTTAGCAATAAAATCAATACTTTCTCCCGCTATTTTCAAAGTTTTGGAACAAAAGGAATATATATATATATATATATATATATATATATTTATTAAACTCTATAATGAAAGAAGATACATACCTTCAAAATCCTTTGAATTTGGCGTTTCAAAATGATTCTGTTGTGAGGAATGTGTATGATTTGCAACAATACATTCTAATGATTAGTTGTGAGAATAAGTTTATGTTTTAGAATTTTTTGGTGGTTGAAAATTGGGGGAAATAGTTCTAGGAGAAAAGGGTTTCAATTTTAGGAATTTTAGGATTTTGTTTACGGAAGACGGCGCTGCTTTGGGTGGCTACAGTAGTGGCGCAAAGAGGGAAGAAAAAGAAAAAAAAAAGCTTGGAGAAAGAACAACATGTTTATATATATACAGAGGGTAGAGTAAGTCATTTAACTTTTGCAATATGACGGTTATAATTATACTTGGTTGGCTAAATATGTCATTTTGCTTGTTTAATAAATATATTAAAGAAAAAAGGCTAAATACTCAATTTAGGGTATAAGGTTTGACGTCACACTCAATTTGGGATACAACGTTACAAAATTGTTATTTCAGGATATAACGTTATCTACTTGAATCAATTCAGGATAAAATCGTTAGTTTGGATTACACACGCCGTTATATAGTGTCTAGGACTAAAAACCTTGTCCACGTGGCTTTTCATAGCCAGGTGTCTCTACTATAACCTTAATATTTTTTTATTTTATTTTGAAAAAGATAAAAAGAAAGAAAAAGTTATAAATGTTCATGATCTGCACTCAAGAATAACACTTACATTTTTTTTTACCTTAAATTTGTATGTCTCCAAACAACTAAAAATATAGTTTTGTATCCAAATTAGAGGTGACCGTGGTTCGATTTTGGTTTTGAACCGTTGGTTCTGGTTGGTTCCCGGTTCCAAATCAAAACCTTACCTATTTTTTTTCTATTTTTAAATATATATATAGCAAAAAAAGTTAAAATATTTTTATTAGCCCCCCGCTTCCATCACAGACTTCCAAGAGAAATCCACAAAATTCGTAATTTCACAAATATCGCGTCAGGTCAAAATTCGAGCCGGGTTAACAAGAATTCCAATGGCACAAATAACACATTTAATTCTGATATCAGTAAGGTGCTCTGTCAGTGCAGTATTCTACTGCCCATGATGATCATATATAACAAACAATAATAGTTGAAGTGTGGATTACCAAAAAAACCAATAAAGACTCTCATCACATTCAATTGGGGAACTATTTGCATGCACTATCGGTTTTTTTTTGGCAGGAATATTAGTTCATGGTTTTGCAAAGTGAACTGTTGTCAATTTGGTTTAGATTTTAGTTTTATTGGTTTGTGCGTACTCCTCTTGAGGTAAATACTAAATACTAATACTATTCAGAAAATCTAAATTAAAAAACATATTTGATGTTTTCCATTTTTAGCTTTTCCTTATATGAATGTCTCTATTGACCATAGCTGCTTCTACAAGTGAACAAAATGTTTATAATTTTAATTGGCTTAAATTTTGTTTTCTCTCATCATGATAGTTAAGAACATGTAAAAGTTCACAATTTCACTTTGAAAATTAGAATGCTCATAATGGTCAGGTGGAATAGAATCAATATATAATCATTTGCTTTAGCAGCTCTTTCAGAGATCCCTGCTAGCACCAGGCTTCAATCTAAGAGCAGTAATTCTTTCTCCACTCAATGTGCTTCCAAGGTTCGTTTCTTTCCTTCATAGTTATTGTCATGTAATTTACAATCCTATTATACATCATATCTGATCATTATAAGCAAAATAAAAATATATATTATTCAAATGGACAAAACTCCATGGGCACATCAGAGTTTAGATGACAAAGATTCCCTCATGCTAAGTGTTTGTTTTTTTGTTAATCTCAGAGTATCTCTTTACTTTGATTAATCTTTTATATGTGATGTCTAGCATGAAATTATGATGGAAGAAGTTGATTTGTTTGCTTTACCTTTTATGGACACGGGTGTGCTTTTCTATTGGATTTTTTTGTTGAAATGGTTTAATAGAATTGGAGATAACAACTTGGGGGAATGAATGTGTTGGTCATATTTTTAAGCAATTAAATCTGAATCTGCAGAAGGGTGTAGGAGAGTAAACAGACATTGTGAAGAATATCTTTAAAATATTGAATCATTATATTAGTTTTCTCTTTCTTTTTTTTTAACCACAAACCGCTTCTGACACTCCCTCTATATTACTTTTTGGATCAAAACTATCATTTTCCTAAGAACTCAAGAATATGAGCTTAGAAACTTGAATTTTAACGGAGATTCTTTGTTTTCTTATTGTTTGGAAGAAAATTGCTCACTTGGATTTCTGTTTCAGGTTAGTATTTTTAAAACCTGCTCGTGCCGTCTTTGGTTCCAAATGTTATGTCAAAGCTAATGATAATATATATTTGAGGCCAGTTGACCTTCTTTTTAATAACTCTTTATGCATTTTTTTGAGTGTTGTTCTTAAGCTTTATAATGTAGCTTCATGTAGTTAGTTAACAGGTTTTTGTTATTATCTCTAAGCTTACTTTTGGCAAAAGAACATTCTTACTCACACACTTCCCTTAGCTACTTGATAATTCCTTTTCTTTTGTTTCTTGATTTCTGCTATCCCAGTTCCTTGAGATTTGAACTCTGTTTTTTATGCTGCTGTAGCTACTTCCCCTGTATATATGTGTAACTCTGTTAAAGAAATGTTTAGTGAGTTAAAAGTTAAAGTTTGTGCAAAATGAAGTTTTGAGAGAATATACCACTGAAACGATACGGGACTATGTGACATACTTTACCAATTCCAGTTATTGCTCACCCCACATACAAGAGGAAACTGATTGAATATGATAAAACTGTTGTGTACACAGATGTATTTGGCAGAGCAAGGTGGCCTGGTGCACCTTGAAAGCATGGAATCCTACGTGCTGGAGAAATGGTGAAAAGGTTAGTTGAAGGGGCTCAAGTCAACTTCAAATACAGCAAATGAATGGGGAATCTGTCCATATTTGATTATATATCCAACATTGCACCTCTCTACATTTAAATAAATTGTTGTGGTATAATTCAAAGAACTAATAGTATTCTTTTTCTTAATGGCAGCATTCTGTTGAGTGTTGAGAGAGTAATTTTATTATTATTGTATTATATTCATCAAACTTCAAGTATATACAGTAGTAAATAATTAAGTTGCTTGCAAGATCTTGTCTTATACAATATATCAGTTCAATTTCTTTAATATATATGAGTGTCTCCTCAATATCATTGTAGATAACTGCAATGTGTTTGTATTACGTAAGTGATTAATGAATGAAATCAGAGGCAATAAACCTAGTATATATAATATGATAGATACATTAGAAATGAAATGCTAGATAAAATGTTGTTTACTCCTTTTCAATTAACATTGTTGCAGTCATTATAATATGGAAGTTGTTCTTGGATGCATAACAAACATTCTTGGAGTCAAAGCATCCAACCTTGAATCTTTTCATTATAGAAAACGTCAATCTCTTCCCTATGATTCAGCCCTTTTGCCAAGAAGATCATAAAGTCAAGAGTGATATTGGCTTCTGTGAAGAACTTGAATATGTAAATTTTAATCAAACAAATACCCCAAACTACACTATATTTAATTGTGATATTATATTAGTAATAAACAGAGTTCACAACCTAGATTCACAATAGGAGAAGTAAGCTCCTACTGGAATAGGGTTGTACAGTGAAAACTCGTATATTTTTCTATTTCTTAAGCTGATTGGATGTCTCGAACCATATCCTCTGGATTCACCTCCAGAGGATCATAACCCAGCTTTGCCTTTGACCTTTGTAACAAACAGCCTAACATATGAATATGATCACGAGTAAGTAAGTAAGGTAGGCCATCTCAAGTATCATGAAGCAGATAAGTTTAATTGCAAATGGACCGGCTCAATAGGCCCATCAAGTTTAGTTGATTTCTCTGTCTCATGGGTCATGTAATAAGGCCTGCAGCTTAAGTATGAGATAGGCCCAATAGGGGGCAGTAATGTAATTTAATCAGGCAAGGGTTTAGCAGGAGAGGGAAATGGAAAATTGTTTCTTCCTAATTTTCTTCTGTTTCTATCTACTTTCTATTGCTTGATTCTATAGCGCCATTATGTCTGGTGGAGTGAGTATGGATGAGTCTAATCGGACTCTACTGGTCACCGTTTCTGATGTTCAATTTCCCGTCACCGACGAGGTGTTAAACCATATTTTCTCCCCTTATGGAACGCTGGAGAAGATTACCATACTTCCAGAGGCCGCCACTGTTGGTTTTCAAGCTCTCGTCGAGTTTCAACAGCACCACAGCGCCGCCGCCGCTAAAAATTCTCTTCACGGTAGGGATATTTACGACGACTGTTGTCGGCTTGATATCAAATTTTCACAGCCTCCTCCTCCGGAAGACTTTGATCAAACATTTGATCGATTCCAGTTACATCTTAAGGCTTGCCTCGCCGCAATACAAGAAGATTCCGTTGAACCAAAGTTGAAGAATGGTGACTCAAAGCTCAACGCTGGTAGCGGTTGGAAGCATGACCTGCAAAAATTAATGTCAGAGTTAGATAAAAAAATCGATGCCAAGCTTGAATCTAAGCTTAAGGAGTTGAGGGCTGAGATGAGAATGGAGTTTAAGAAGATGCTGGTGGAATCGTTTCCTCTCCGAGAAGACGATGACAAAGGGAATTGCCCTCTTCCAGACTCAAATCTGGGATTTTCCGACCTTGAGTACCATAGGCCTAGGCTTGAATGTCCCAAGTTCAATGGTGATGATTTTAAGGGTTGGTATCTGAAACTAAAACAATATTTTGAGGTTGAGAATGTTCCTGAAGACTCCAAAGTCTTTGTGGCCATGATGAGCATGGAAGGCGACGCACTGAATTGGCATATTTTCTACACCAGAAATCAAGGGGGTAGTATTAAGAACTTGACTTGGCCACTCTACAAGGAAGCTTTGCTAGAGCGCTATGCCCCTGACCCAATGTCCGAGCTGTTACAGTTGAAGCAAACCACCACTGTTGAGCAATACAATGATGAATTCCTAGGAACCCTCCTCCTGCTTGATGATATGTCTGAATGTCTTGCTAGAGCTATATTTGTTGAAAATCTGAAGCCTGAGATTTCCCAGATTCTCAAGTTTTTTAGGCCGCAGAAACTTGATCATGCCTTCCTCTTAGCTAGACGAATTGAGTATATGATTAACATGGAATTGGGTTATGAATCAATAATCATGAATCTCCGTCTTTATCACCTCACCTTACAAAACCATTAATCACTGTCTGTCATTTCCCAAGGCATCTCCACCAGAAACAACCATGTTTTCCTCCAAACAAAATCACCCTTTAGAAAACCTGCAGCAGTAGAGACTAGAGAGTACTAGAGAGTATCAATGTAGGGCTATTAGTTTGTTGATGATTTGGAAAAGATTTAGTTGTAATTGATCTGTTTACATTTTGGGTTTTGGCAATGTAAAGGGCATGAGAACAATTAAGTTTCATATATGTCTTCATTTAATTTTATGGTATTGGTAGTTTTCCAACATATTCTCCTTTGAAATTTAGAAAAGAAGGAAAATCGGGAATTGCAGGGACCTTTACCTGGAAATTTTTCATAGCCTTTGTGAGGTTTAGCATGTAAAAGTTTCGGTCTCCTTGATGGAAGGTTCCAACTTCTAACACACTCTAGTATATGTTGCCGGTTGCCTGAATTGGAATCATGTAAACTTTTTGCTTACGCGGTCTCAGTTTGGAATATGTATGGTGCATCTGAAATTATTTGTTATGCCTGTGGTGCTGTCAATGTAGCTTGAACCATCTGGCAACCCACAATCTAATGAACCCTGGGAAGAAACAGGAAGTAATAAAACCATAATTTATTTAATTAATATTGGTATGTAACCTTTTGCTTATCCCATAATCTAATTAATGTTGGCATGTCAAACAATGGAAGTTTTAGTGATAATAAAAGAAGTTTTGGAAATTTATAATGGTGCTCAACACTTTGTTAATGCTTTTAAAAAGATTTAGTTGTATATATAGCTTTTGGTCTGTTAGCTTCGAGGAATTGGTAGTGTTGAAACCTTAATCCTAGGAAAAATATCAATAGACCATAAAGCCCTTGCCAAACAGGGGACTTGAGGAAGTAAATCTAATGACACTCGTGTCTTTGTGGATGGTCTAATGGCTTCCTGTTAATGTAATGTAAGGATTGATTAAATGTCTAGTATTTTTCTGGTTACCAACAAGTGATTTGATCCTGAATTTGATTTCTTGATTTTGGAGTTAGTGTGTTAACACCAACAACAACACTGAAATTAACCCCCTATATTAATATTATGTTGCTCTCAAAATGTTTGGGAAGAAATCCCAATCCCATATCCAGAAAAAATGCTTCCAATCTATGTGAAATGCAATTTCATCCTCCTGGGTTTCTTCCTATTTTTCTTCTGGTTCTATAGCCATGATCTCTGGTGGAGTGGATGAGTCTACTCGGACCCTACTGGTCATGGTTTCTCATGTGATGTATTAAATTATCATAATTTCTTGTGAAAGGTTGATTTAACTTTGTAATTTATTATTTGGAAAAGGTTGTAAAGGAAATTTTAATAATTAATGAAGCAAGTTGGTCCATTCTCTCCAGCAGGAGGGAACCAGGGAATGGTCTCTGTGTTGAAAGTGATGAAAATGAAGATAATGGACCATGAAGTTCAAATTGAAGATGATGACGATCCATATGTGCATGCATTTCCTTCAATTGGGAAAAAGGCTTAGTTAGACCTCTAACAAAGAATTTAAACTGAGTTAAGCTGGCTTGACTTCTATAGTAACAAATACTGTTGAGCATACCATTTTTCTGCAATTAACGAAAGAGGTAATTTATAGCATGTTCTTCTCTAAAAGGTGCAAAAAGATTTTATTAAATCTGAAATGCAGGGGAGCACAAGCTGATGGCTTAGTGGCCATGCTGCCGCTCACCCTGAACTTCTGGCAGGGGTTCGAACCCCTGCCCCTGTGTTACCCCTACCCTTAGCCTTGTAAATGTTATCACTCAACCACAAGTGCGAAAAAAAAAGAAAAAAAAAAAAAAGAAAAATCTGAAATGCAGGGGTTCTTTAGTATTTACTGCAGATTCTGAGCTATATAGAAACTGAAAATGGTAAATAATATGTCATACAAGCTGGCCAAAATGATTTAAAATTCAAAGTTGGAACTTGATGTTCAACAACAAATCTTCAAGGGGCAAATTAGATGATAAAAGGAGTTGTGCATAAAGAAAAAAAATGAGCTCCACACCATAGTGATAGCAACTTAAGAGATCCATAACAAAAATTAAACTTGATCCCTAGAAGTGTTAACCTAAGTAGCTAACCATTAGTGAATACATTACAGAACTGCAAAATACTATTAAGTCTGACATTAATGTATCCAAACTCGCTCCTTAATCTCGATCATCATCCGTAGAACTTGCATCATCAACATATATTGCATCCAGGGGGCCTATATCTTCATCTGAATCGTCATATGCAGAACTTGAATCATCCAAATCATCATCAACAGAACTTGCATCATCATCATGGGCTCCTATTTCATTTGAATCACCATCTACAGACCTTGCATCACCTTGAGGGTCCTCATCACACGCATTCACATCCCAAGCATTGCCGTTGTCTAGTAAGACTAGACTTTCCACAAAACCATCAACCATAGGATATCCTGCAAGTGCAACAAACTCAACTGACTTAACTCCAAGAAATTTATAATGCTTGTTCTAGATATCAACTGAAGCAATTGATCCTCCTTTCATTGTCATAGACACTTCTTCTTCATCCTTCCTGAAAACAAACACTTGTTCTTCATCCTGTCTGAAAAAGAGCACTCTTGGCACACTTTCTGCTACCTCTGTAAACACTTTAGACCATGACAGTGCTACTCCATACTCTTTCATCACCCACAGATGAGTTTGTTCAACCTCTTTGTTACCATCCCAACCGTCCCAAGCCCAAGTCATTGCCGCAATAGATTGACCATATGTTAAAAGTTTTGTCCCCCTTAGCTTTGTATAACCTTTGCTCAAGCATTCTGGCAATGGTATCTCTCTAAAAACTTCTTTAGACACATCAAAAGCCAAAATAAGATTTCTATCCTTCCCAGCAAGCATATGTATCGCTCCATTGACAAAGCTATTACCATAGGTTCTTGGAAAATCAAAACCCAAACCATACTTGGGAGCAATATGAGTTATAGTTCTCCAACAATTAGAATTAAGTGAGTAAATTTCAACTTCAACTGTGTGTTCATTACTTAAATAAGTATCATCATCAAAAATTTTGGGTTCTTTACTGGAATAAGGATCATCATCATAAGCAATAAACTCAACAAATCTTAGCAATTTATAATCATCTGTTTTGGAATCAAACCCGAAACCAATAAAAGCATCTAAGCTACCAGGAGAACTAAATGTGACACCGGGTGTAGGAACACTTAGAGCTTTCTTAATAATGGGATTCCACAGGAAAATGTTACGAATATAAGACCCAGTATCATCAACTAAACAAACTAACCCATTAATTGAACCAGCAACTCCAAAGCTTTCTCCAGAAGATCCGGGCACTCTGGTGACGCGTCCAAAATTGTTGCTGGGCAAGTGAAAACGAAGAGAATAGTTTTCTGCAAAGCTCACCGAGTAAGGGCAATCGGGATCTGTATCAGTGCAGAGCCTGAAAAGGAGGAGATGGCGGTTGGCAGCGTTGTTAAAAGAGATGGTTTTTTGAAGGTGGGTTGAAATAAAAGTTGGGTTTTTGATGAGAGAGTTCCACGACTTGCAGACGGCGGTGGATTTTACCAGGTCTTGTATTGGCAGCCTCACAAGAATTTCAGCAAATAAGTCTTGGGTTAAATTCAAATAATCCGACATTGTTGATTTGTTTTTGCTGATTTTGGTTTCGAATTTTAGAGGAGAAAAGAGAAGCAGAGAAGGGAGAAACAAAAGTGCTTTCAAAATTCAAAGCCCTACTCACAAATAAGAATTTTCGATATTTATCTTCCAAAATTATTTTTCAAAGCCCTTTCAAATTATTTTTTCAAAATTCAAAGCCCGAAGCCCAATGTTTGGAATTCCATAATTATTTTTCATTTCTTTTTTGCCCGAGAATTATTTTTATTTCTAACAGTCCAAATTATTCAAGGATCCAATTTCAATAAGGCCTACTATTCAATTAATTTTTTTTTTTTGGTTTTCAGAAGTTTTGGTCAACTTTCTTTTTTCCTCGACATGCAGATTTTGATCAACTCATCAGTTTTTTTCTATTTCTGGAATTTACCCCTTTTCCTCTCACATTTGAATCCATTATTGAATCTAGTTCAAGTTTTTATAATGCTCAAACTAAAGCATTTGTAGCATGTCTTTAAAATAAAAATTATATACAAAAGCATATACGAGAGGTGGCTTGCCTCATATACATCACTTTGCCTCGTGATCAAAAGGTGGCTTCAATCATTGATGGTGAGTGTTGGATATGTGATGAATTTGTAAATTTGCTTCCAAGCTCAAAAGTGGATGATTTCCGTGCGGTTCCTTGCTTCCAATTTGCGAATGAGGGTGATAGGTGCATTTGGGCATGGGATAATCATGGCACTTTTACAGCAAGGTCAGCTTATAAAGGTTTAGCTAATCAGTTTGTTGCAGATGCATGGGCAAATAAATGTTCGTGGATTTTGGAAGCTATTTTCTCAAGTCACAAACAAGAATTTCGATTGGTCGAGAAGTAATCTGACAGGGGTCTCGCTGGAGGATTGGTCATGGTCACAGTGCAGATATATGGAGAGATAGATGGGTGCCAAAACCATCTACTTATCAACCTCAAGCTCGACCAGGAATAGTTTTGCAGTCGAACCTAGTTACAGTTTTATTTGATAATAATGGGTACTAAGACGAGGACTTATTACATGAGCTGTTTGTGGAGGAGGATGTATATAGAATACTATGTATACCACTACACTTGTCAGCTCCGGATGTTTTGATCTGGAATCATTCCACGGATGGTAACTATTCAGTTCGGAGTGGTTATCATGTAGCGCGGAGGTTGTTGGGTAAGGACGTTGCGGATATGGGAGCAAGATCAGTAGTTTGGTATCATTTCATGCCATCATTTGCTAAATGGTTTGTTAATGGTTAAAGTCATGAATATATGTTTCACCAAAAAAAAAGCCATGAATATATAGTTATAGACTTGTAATTTTTGCATTTTGGAGCAATTTTGTGGCCTCTACTAATATAAACAAAATATTTTAATTAGAGGTTGGAACAGCTGTCTTGTTTCTCTTATTTGAGAGAATGGTGGATTTGAAACTTTGCCCCCATGTTATAGCCTAGTGAAAGCTACCTTCTCAAAAAAATGAAAGGTGGTTTGTTGCCTTTCAATGATTTAATCAATTTTTATATGGGTGATAAACTCTTATTTCTCCAATATGTGTGATCCTTTAACGAAACCACAAACTCCTTTTTCAAGGAAAAAAAAAATGGAATACTGATCAAAATTGTTTTTGATATATGTACGTGTCCTTTCTAATAATTTCTCGTTAACAGTATGAAATGGTGCTACCTTTATAAATTTTCTTTAAAGGGCTTGTCGAGAACATGGATCGTATTTGTTTGATTGCGTAAAAGTGATCCCTTGAGTTCTATGAATGATCATTCTCTTTTGTTACTTCATGGTAACTTCTAAATGAAGATTACATATTATTGGAACAATCCAAAAGCAATTCTCCAATTTTCTTTCATTGATGCTTTTGGTGCATTTAAAAGAGGATTTGTATGAGCATACAAAGTCAATTCATGCTTTGGATTTTAGTTTAATAATGTTCAATCTTGATCTTGAAGATTTTTATAGTTTATGAATCCACTTTTTCTTCTCTGTTGGAATATGATGCTCTCCCTTAAATCATAAGAATTAGATTATTGCCAAAATATAAAACTTACGAAACAGATTACAAATACTAGCTAGCTAGAAAAATTGGTGAGGTAACTAATTAATTTAGTGTATGACCTGTTTCATCTTTTCCTTGCTTGTTAGGTGTATGAAATATATTTTTCATATGAGATGTCAAAATTGACCTTACCATATAATTGTATTCAAAAGAAGCAAGCAAGCTAAAGACATGTTCCATGACATGTTCCATTTGTATGTATATATAAATTCCAAATTTTTAATTAAAGTTGTAATTTGTAAATCGGTTAATCAATAATTACATATATGATATATAGAACTAAAATTTCAAAAAATATACATTGAAAAGCTTGTCTTCCAAAGTTTATGGTTATTATTGTAAAATTTTATTTTGGTTTATATATATATTTTTAAAAGATGGTCAAAGTTGAAGTTATTTGACCAAGGACGGACAATTAAGATGAAACAGACGGAGTAGTCATTTTCAGCTAATAGTTACCAAGACTTTTGTCTTTTTTTTTTTTGGATCAAAAAGACTTTTGTCTTGAGGGATGAAAGAAAAAGTAATACAACATGCCCACTAGATGATCACACTATAGGTTGACAGGTAACACAATTACAACTACTAATCTCCTATCACAATCATTTGGGAAATTACTCTTCAAAGTTTGTTTCTATTGAAAGTTTTGGTTAAACTTGGTTACGCATCAGGGAATAAGATTTGATGATAAATTTTGATGGGACAAAAAGAATAATATTAAATGCTAAGGCATAATCCATCAAAAATTAATGCCAAGGATCATGTCATTAATAATTACACAAGTAGTAACATTGTGTCAAACTGTCAACTAAGAAATCATGGATTACAAAAATTTTTATTTAAATTTCAAAAAACGATTTTAGTTACAAACGTGACATAAAAATAGGTATTACTATAATTTATCAAGGTCCACTTCAACGGTTCTAATGGATTCATTAGAAAAAAATCCAATTAAGGGTCAAATTGATGAGAATTGAAAAGGGTTAAATTGAGCAAAATTGAAGATAAGGAGCTTATAAGCTCGATTTGTCCTAGTTGAAGGATGAAAATTGTATTAACCCGTTTAGTTTTGACTTGAGGTTATGGCAGAGAGTTGAGTCAGCTTATGTTACAGTAGTGTAGCTGTAACGTTGTAATAAGTTGACAGATGCTTGCAAGCGTTATTGTCAAATCGAAAGTTATTAAAGAAAAGACCACAAAAGAGTTCCTTGAATGACAAAATTTCAAAAAGGCAGAAGAAAGAATCCCTCCAAATTCCCTGTTTCCATCTCTGTTCCCAGTATGCTTTCTTCTTTTGCTTTTGTGATTATTTGTCGGTTATAACCTAAAAATCAATCAAGAACAAGCTGTACAAATTTTGTTTTTCTAAAATTCATCCCTTCAGATTCCAACAAATGTCTAATTAAAAAAAAAAAAGCTTGTGTTGTACTTGACATGGGGAATGAATGATTATGTATGAAAACTGGGTTTTGGACGAAGCTTGAGTTTATGATTTTGTCTGTTTTAAGCTTTGGATTCAAGCAAGAGTTCAAGAGATTGGGCATTAATTAGAAGGTAGAGAAAGAGAGATGTGGGATTTTAGCAATATGATTTCTGGTGGTGGAAGGTGGTCGAAACCATGGCGGGTGATATTAGTAATTGGTTTTCTTGCTATGAATTTAGTGCTTGTTACAGCAGGAATAAGTTTGAGTGAAGAAGTTTCAGGTTACAATAACACTCAAGAGGGCAACTTTGTTCGGAAAGCATGGAAATTCCTAGAGCTGAATAATAAACCACGACGTTATGAACATGAATGGCCAGTAAGTCCAATTTTTTTTTATCTTCTTCCTGACAAATTTACTCTGTTTTCATGCAGTGAAAATATGGTTAATTAATTTCTTTTCTTTGATTCTCATTTTCTCTTCTTGTTACTTTTTGTTTTTGGAATGGGTTCGAATTTTTCTAATTTCGATTTCCATTCTTATTCATGGAGAAAAACAAAACTATTGTGCTTCTGATATGTTGCAAGTGTGAGTCTACCGCGTCAAATTCCTTTTCCATTTCCGATTCCCTTGGATTTTCCTTTCGATTCTAAATGATTTGATTGGTGAATATTTTCGGCAGCACATGAAATTCGGCTGGAAAATTGTGGTGGGTTCACTACTTGGATTCCTGGGAGCAGCTTTTGGGAGTGTTGGAGGTGTAGGTGGAGGTGGTATTTTTGTTCCCATGCTTGCCTTAATTATTGGGTTTGATCCCAAATCATCAACAGCCATGTCAAAATGTAAGAATAATAACACAGATTCCTTTGCTTTCCAAGATATTATATCAATTATTTCAATCTTAAGCATTTAGTTAATTTCGAAACATCATTAACAAATCATGTTCAATTGTTTCTATCCTTTGTGTCCTGGTCAGGTATGGTTACTGGTGCAGCAGCTGCAACAGTGTGTTACAATTTAAGGCAAAGGCATCCTACACTTGAACTGCCTCTAATCGACTATGATTTAGCCCTTCTTTTTCAACCAATGTTGGTTCTTGGAATCAGTCTTGGTGTTGGCTTCAATGTCATTTTTGCTGATTGGATGATCACAATTCTGATAATTATTGTCTTCATAGGTGGAATTAATCAAATGTTTCTATTGTGATTTTCTTCGTGTTTTCGATTTCGGAAAATTTTCTTGATTAGGCTAATTATATCGATATATATCTATGAAGGCATATCAATTAAGTCATTCTGCAAAGGTGTTGAAACATGGAAGAAGGAAACCATAAAGAAAAAGGTGCTTCCAACTTTTCTAATCTTTAATGTGAACTTATGATTCAGCTTAATTCTTGCTCTTTCCCTATCTTGTTCTCATTTCTTTTTGGATTTCTTAACTAGGAAGTTGCAAGGCAACTAGAATCAAACGGTGAGTATTATGTTTTTTTTGTCCACTTTGTCATTTATTCAGTTGCATATTGAAATTTAACCAAGACAATTTGAACTTTTAATATTAGGCAATGCTAACGATGTTGTAGAAGTCAAAACTCAACCTGAAGTAACTACAAATTGCACCCAAACTGGAACCAAAGAACTACCAAAATCAAAGGTAAAGACTTGATCTGCTCTATTTTTAATTTTCTTCTGAAACTTTCTTTCTATGTTTTGTTGAATAAATAAGATTATGTACTTTGCTAAGTTTCTCAAAGACCATGACATGGTCACATGGGTATTTTCAGGCGTCTCTTATGAAGAATATACGGTGGAAGGAAATTGGACTTCTCCTAGTTGTCTGGATTTCAATACTTGCTTTACAAATTGCTAAGGTTTCCTTCATATTAATTATATGGTCAATTGCCTTTATATGTTACAAACAGTTAGCTAATTAGAGCATTGATGATGAACTAACAGAAGTCCCAATATATGTGTTTTGGCCACAGAATTACTCAACAACATGTTCAATAGAATACTGGATTTTGAATTTCTTACAGGTATGTCAGCCTCATACTTAAAAAACCAACTTTAGACTCCATATGGAAATGATTTATGTACATCTCTACCTTTTACACCTTTCAAACCCACATATCATCAAGACAAATAAACTGAACATTTTACCCCGAGGTGAACGTGAGAGGTGCAAATATGGGTGTAAAAAATGGCTTATTAGCCTTTTTACCCCCTGAATTATGGGGCGAAGGACACTTTGCCCTTTAAAACTAAAATCGTGATAATTTGCCCATTACTTCTCAAATTTAGGACAATTTGGAAACTAGTTGTCACCCGATTGAAAATTTGTTTTGCAACTGATTATACATTGTCATCCAGATTCCCATAGCTATCGGGATATCTTCGTATGAGGCAGTCTACCTATATAAAGGGAGGACAAAAATTGCATCCAAGGGGGACGTCGTGGTGATTTGGCGAGTACACAAGCTTGTGATTTACTGTGCCTTGGGTGTATTGGCTGGTATACTTGGTGGGATGCTTGGTCTTGGAGGAGGTTTCATTATGGGCCCTCTATTTCTTGAGATGGGAATCCCTCCTCAGGTTCAAAGTTTTTAACATGTCTATCCTTCTCAATGGCTTCTTCTTATGTCAAAAGTTAACAATTGGGGTGACAAAATTTTAATGTAGGTGGCAAGTGCTACGTCGACTTTTGTCATGTTTTTTTCGGCAGCCATGGCAGTTGTTGAATATTATCTTTTGAAAAGATTTCCGGTGCCTTACGGTATAATATTACTAGCTACTTTCAATTGAAAGGTCATCACAAATTAATTTAACATATGATTTGTTCAAATTTCAAAGATATACTTATTGGTTAGTATTTTTTTTTTTGTTTAGCTCTTTACTTTGCTGCTGTGGCCACAATTGCTGCATTTGTTGGGCAATATGTAGTGGGAAAAGTCATCAAAATACTTGGAAGGACATCTATAATTATCTTCATCCTAGCTGCCATGGTCTTTTGTAGTGCCATTTCACTAGGTATGATGAACTCTCCAAACCCAAATCTCTTTCTATAAAACATGGCTATTTCCCTTGTGATATATTTAAATTGAAATTTTTATTTAAACAACTGATCCGAAAGGCTGAAAGGGTTTCTTTTTTCAACAGGTGGATTAGGCCTTGCTAAGATGATCAGAAGGATAGAAAGACATGAATATATGGGATTTGATGACATCTGTTCATATCAGCCTTAGAATAACCCCAAAAGTGTCCAAAAATAGGAAGGGAGAAAGATGAATTTCCTCTCCCCTAATTGTGAAAAACAAAGGACATTCTAGGCAGTATTACATAGTATAAGTATATATGACTTAGAGGCAAAGCCTTAACAACCTTAATTTCTCTGCTTTTGTATCCATTTGTATTGACTACTTTTTTTTTTCTATTTCATATGAACAATACTTTTGTAATTCCTATTTAATTATATTATTTCGTACAATTTGGAATCAAATGATAGTTTTGTGTCCATTGCTAATTTTTTTTGGGTACATAAGATGCCGACAAAGTCAACTAAAGTCGTCTAATGGCAATGCCATCGATATCATGCTCAATCAAATGCATCAACCCTGCAGGTGGTTCCGTCAGCACCAAAGATCCTTGAGAAGTATTCTGACTAAAATTTGCCAAAAAGTCAGCACAGCGATTCCCCTCCATGTAAACATAAGTAATCTCTCTAATCCAATCACCTTTCACCAAAGCCAAAGCTTCCTGGACCAAAACAGAATGCAAGTGAGTTGGGGTAATCCCTTGGTTTAAGAAATTTACCAGTACACTAGCATCCATTTGCACAATCAAATTGGATAAATTCAGAGATTTAGCTAGACGCAGCCCCACTCGCAAGCCCCAAAGTTCCGCAGATAGACTATCAGTAATACCAATCTTCATAGCAAACCCGTTAATCCAAGCACAATTTGAATCACAAATCAAACCTCCTACAGATGTAAAACCTGTATCTTGTTTAACGACACCGTCAATATTAAGAAACATACCATCCCAAAGGAGGTTTTTGCCATTTAACCCAAATAACTCGCTTCAGAACCTGACTCGCATGCTTAATATAGGCCTTCTCAATCTCCCTACCCATATTACTAGCACACAACCAAACCCTTCAAGCAGGTTCGATACCATTTTGAAAAACCAAGGCATTCCGTCTTTTCCAAATACACCACAAAGTTACTACGAAGTTAAGAACCCAAGTAGTAGCATTTGTGGATTGCATACTACTAGTGCAATTAACTCACAACCAATCTGGTAAAGTCATGGAAAAGAACTCATTTGGTGGCCCACTAAGGGCAAACCAACAGTCCCAAACTTCTCTAGCAAAAGTACAATCCCGAAATAAATGCAAGGAAGATTCAGAAGAAACCTGGCACGTCTGGCACAAAGTACTCACACTAGGTTGTCGTCGTGCCCTATTTACATTTGTATTCAGTTTATCTTGATATAAAAGCCATAAGAAAAACCTCATATATACATTCCGTAACTCGACATTTCCAAATCCATTGAACATCTGGTAAATCCTGAGCCCGAACATGCTCATTTTGAAGGAGCATATCTTTGCAGAAAATAATTAACAATAATAATTTTCTTAAAAGGAGAAAACATCATAAACTTAAAATTTAATTACTACCATACAAAGAGGGTGGAAATTCATCAGTAGAGAATGTTCTTTGAAGTTTTAACAATTGTTGGATACTACTATATTATACTCCTTCCATCCCATATTATTTGTCCATTTTGACCATATTAAAAATATTAAGAAAGTTTTGTAGTAAAAAAAAATATTAAGAAATTTGGTTGGAACACAAAATTCCATAAAACTTTTACCATACTTTACAATACTACTATCAAAGTGTCTTGATTATTTAAATGAGACAGATAATCTGGGACACATAAAAATCCTAAAAAGAGACGGATAATATGAGATAGAGGAAGTATATAATAAAATGAAATCAAAGAAAATAGAACACAGGGAAGAGAAAGAGATATATTGTCAGGCTATAGGCTACGACATGAAGCCCAAACTACAAGCCCAATAAAGTTTTTTTTTTTTTGCCTACAGCCAAATAAAGATTCTATCATTAATTAATTCTTAATTGTGTTACCATAATTACTCAAAACTTGTTGAAGAATTGTCTAATCTATTTTTCGTGCATTTTCTATCTTTCGTGGTGATCAAAAAAAGTAGTGGAAACCCTAGATATACCGAAAGCCGCCGGTTGCAACTTGCAAGCTTCACGCCCTTCACCTTACTTTGCTCTCTTCTGGCCGGCTATAGTTTGATACTGGTATATGTTCCATATCCCTTAAATATTATGTTAATTAGCCATGATAACTCGTTTTTCTGTTTGCTTAATCGGTTAATTTGATTACCATCACAAAATTTTTTCTGAACTTATATATACATTTTTTTGACCGGCCTGAACTTATATGTACATAATTAAAATTGCAGCATGCATTATAGGGTTTTAATTTGATTTGATAGCAATTGGTATATAGTTTGTTCCTTGTAAAAACATATAAATGGCTATGATTTTGTAGTTTTTTTTCTTTTGATAAATTCTTAATTAACAGATCATTGAATTATGGTGAGAGGCAAAAAAAGAAGATCAATAGCACCAAAGGATCATGAAGAAAGTATTTTAAGGCTACCATATGTGATAATGGTGGACATACTTTTAAGGCTTTCATCATCATCAATTAAGACTCTCATCTATTGCAAACGCGTTTGCAAAGCATGGTATCAAATAGTTTCAGATCCTCAATTCGCCCAAATGCACGTTGCAAGATCGCCTGTCAGCGTATTGGTTCCGGCCTTATTTTCGGGTCTCAACTGCTTGATTGAAGTGAAAGAAGACCTGATCAGTCGCAGGAAAGTTTCACAGTTAATTGAACTCAACAAATGCTTAATGTCAGATGATTATCCGATGGGTTCCTGCAATGGGTTGCTTTATTTAGGAAGAGAAATTTATGACTATTATTATATAGTGAATCCCGTTCTTGGTGGGAATGACTTGGTTACGCTTCCAAAGCTGAATATAGAACAATCCCATGACCAACAACAACACAATTTCAGAATATCTGGATTTGGATTTTGTCCCAAGACTAACCAATACAAGGTGATTAGACCCGGGGTTTACGTTTACACACTTGGAAGTGATGATTCATGGAGGAGAATTGAAGATTTACCAAAGGATAGGTTTTCAAGTCTTTATCCTGGTGTGAATCTTAATGGAGCTCTGCATTGGCTTACAATGGATATCAAATCCGGTGTTCGTTCTTTTTATCATTTACTCGAGATTTGTTCTTTTGATCTTAATACCGAGAAGTTCTATTTTCTTCCCGTGCCCGCTCTTCTACGGGGTAGATTGTGTGATTTTGAATTGAGTGCATTAGACAATTGTTTAGCCTTATATCGTAAGGACGAAAAGTCTTCTTCTATGAACATATGGGTGATGAAAGATTACGGTGTGGAGGAATCTTGGTCCGAAGTTTTTAGCTTTTCGGGATATCATAACGACTCAAAGTTTTGGTTACGCATTATACCATTAAAGCTTACGAAGGATAGGAACTCGTTAATTCTATATGTTAATGGACTAAGATCATTGTTCTATGTTGATCTACGAAGCAGGAATATTGTTACATTGCAACGAAGGATAAATGGCCTTAAAAAGAGAAGAGATGATTGGGATAGATGCATTGCCCATGTTGCTAGCTTTATATCTGCAAAACACATTATGAAGAAGTCAACAGATCAGGTTGTCGTCTCCAACTTTTAAATCAAGGCTTTCAATCCTATAATTATAGAGATAATATATTTATTTTTTCAATATTGTGTTATGAAAATGCTTTCAATTCAATCCAACAATTTTTACTTTGGAATGTGAATGTGAATGACCCTGCCACTTTTTTTTTTTTTTTTTTTTATTTGCCACTTCATAAAAGTAAGATTCAAAGTAAAATCTTATCACGCATTCAATTTTTCTTTTTTTTTTTTGGCCATTCATTCAATTTTTCAATTTTAAGTCAACGAGTTGGTCAAAGTGTGAAAGATTCAGATTTGTGGTGGAAAACAAAATTCCTGCCGGTTGGTATCTAGGATTGCCTCTTTTTCTGGCGTAAGTATAGAAATGTTTGACTACTTCTAACGCCTGCTTGGAGATTTTTGATTTGTTTTCCTGTATTTTCTCGCACAGCCAAAAGTCATCCAAGATTTCTCCCTTCTTGATTGGCACTGGAAATTTGTGCACAGGATTGGATTCAGTATCAATTTCCAATGGACTGTCAATTAACAGAAATCAAATGATGTTTACAGAATCAAAACATAGTAGCATTTTAACAGAAATCAAATGGACTGCCGATTAGTACCTAAACTTACAACATGATGAACCCAAATTCGAATCTTCAACAGCCCTTTTCCTATAAATGGAGCAAGTAGCAGAAATGCAATGGTCCTTCACTGTTTACATACCACCATTGCATTTCTGCTTAAAGAAGCCATACTTTGCTCCAGAATGATTCTTTGAAAACTTGATGAAAACAACTGATCATTGTATATTTAGTACTTTCCTTCAACCTCTCATTTCTATGGAAAACACCAGCAATAACCCAGGAAAGCCAAGAGAATACTCCACTCTTTTTTTTTTTTTTAAGTGAATATAGGGAAGTTATAAGGCCAACACTCAACACTCATTGCCCACTGGATCAACCTTTTAAGTGAATATGAGAAATCCAGCTCTGATTTAATGGTTAATGCATATTTATTCAAAATCTCATTTCAAAGTTAAAAAGACTTGAGTTTTATTAGATTAAAATGTTTTCTAGCATGTAAAGAATATTGCAAGTCCGGCTTTGAGGCCTGCTTGGCAATTTTTCATATATATAGAAGAACACATATAAAAATGGCAGAAAGTTACCTCAAATTCTTAAAAATTAACATTCATTAGGACAGCATCAGAAAACATGTTTGATGTTAATCACACAACAGAGTCATGCAAAATGGTTTCAACAGCCTGTTTCCTATAAATGGTTACTTTGAAATTGAATGAGGTTTCATTGCCCTCAGTCAACTCAAACACACAAACATCACCAACTTCTAACTCGTTTTCCAATACAAATTTCCTCCAACCCTTTCGGAGTTGTGCATTTCCATTACTTAGTTGCCTGTAAACTGCCGGCCATGATAATTTTCCATTTGAAAGACTGAGTATGACTTCATGCTGCACTTTGGGCTTCATGTAATTTTTCAAGATTTCTCTACCAAACTTCGCAGGTATGCTCTGCTCAACACAAAATTAATTACACAATTATTAACACAATTACTTACTTAGCCTAAGGAGAGCATGACATGAGTCATGAGAGTGAAAGAAACTCACCAATTTATATTTATGAACATAATATGGCTGCATGACAACACTGAAATATGGATTTTTAGATCTGAAAGCTTTAGCCAATCCTAAAGCTTTAGTCTTTTCAAGTTTATCCAATGGTTTCCAGCAATATTCCTTTTCTGCAGATGATGCTCCAGCTTTACTTGTCAGCTTCTTACGAGGCCGAGGACATGGAACTTGCAATTTCTCTCTAAATTTCCTGCTTGGGGCTGGTGGGATTTCCTCTATGATTTCTATTTTGTCATCATCTTCAGATTCCTCTGGAATTCCCTTGTATGGATATTGTATCTCTGTTGCAGTCCTATCCAATATGGCAACATGGAATTTGCTATTCCCTTGATATCTGAAAATCACAAACTGCCCATGTTCCAAACAGTGATGCTTTGAAAATTCCTGCCACCCATTTTTAAGCCAAACGTTGCCATCACGTTTGCTTAGCTCTACCTTCCACACTTGACCACTTGGGACCCTAAGGAGGGCTGGGCTTGAAATGCCATTTCCATATTTTTTGATAAAGTCTATGGGAATCCCCTGTAAAAAAAAAAGTGTTAGTAATTAATTTCCATATGTTTCATCACAAAATGGGAAGAAAAATAAGAAACAAAATGAAAATAGCTTTTCAAAATCCATTATTTGCAAGGCATGGATTTTGCATTAGTTCTGTAAAATGCCATTAAAAACCAGGTAGCACATATAATCTATCATTAAATTAAATATTAGATATCTATTTTCTGCTTTGAAGAAGCCATACTTGCTCCAGAATGATTCTTTGAAAAAGCTTAATGCAAACCAGGTTTTAAGAGAAGATGAAAATGGTTGTTTGGGTAATTAATGAATGTATTTATATTTAGTACTGTTCTTCAACCTTATTCTCTCATTTCTATGGAAATTAAACACCAACAATTAATTTACACTCAGGAAAGCCAACGAAATTCATTTTTTTTGAAACTCGTGAACATGATATTGAAATGGACTACACAATAGGAGGTAGTCCTTTCCTTTCCCAGAATCCCACCCCGCCCATCCCAAGATTCGAACTCAGGACCTCCTACAAGAAGTCCCAAGCTCTTAACCACTGAGATAAACACAAATGTGAGAAATTCAGCTCTGATTTAGGAGTTTATTCAATCTCATTTCAAACTTAAAAGTCTTAAAGCTCCATTTGTTTAAATTGTTTTCCTGCAGAAATTAAATTCCATTTGGCTTAGATTTCTTTTAAGCATTTCTGTCCCCTGTCCCATAGAATTATCTAATTTCAATTCCCCTTCCCTTCCATCTTTTTGCATATGCAACTTCATTAGAATTAAATCTAACAACTGTGTTGTCCTTCTCTGCCCAAATTTCTTTGGTGGTACTCGATGCTTAATTCATAGAATAATTAATGCTTTATGCTTAGCAAACTCCTGGAACCCATTTTCGATCAAAACTTCATCATCTGTTTTTGCCACTTTAATAGGAAATATGACACTAATTTTTTTTTTGGGCATAAAAGACAGGATATTATTTAATTTTTTAAATATATAAGTGTACATACTGATTATTTCCTAGTTTGTCTTGCTTTACAACTATTTAAACTATCATAGTACAAAAGATGACATATAAAAGGCTGGGGTTGATAATCCATCACAATTAAGTTTTAACAAAGTTAATAGGAGGATAAGTCCAAGATATGAGAATCTAAGAAAAAGCAATGTGAGGAACTAAGAAAATCAAAAGGATTTTTGAGTTTAAGATTTGTAGAAACTCTATATGAATATTCATACCAGTTTAATATGTTTATTATTAAATAGAGATTCATTTCTAGAACACCAAATATTCCATTTTGGAATCAATTTTAACAAAAGAATTTTGGTTGGAGATATTCTTTTAACAAGCAAAGTAATTATGAAGGTGAAGTATGTGTGGATTCCATGACCAATGACCATGAGAAATGATTCCAAAGAGGTCTATAAACAGAACATTCAGCAAAAATATCTTCCAAACAGTGGTGGCATGAAAGTGAATTTAGTATATTGTGAAAATATACATAGTCTTTGTGCAGTAGGTATTCGATTGTGAGCACAAGGAATACTAACATATCTCTATACAGTTGGGAATCTACCAGAGCTATTGAGTGGCAAAGCCTCAACAACCTTTCTCTGCTTTTGTTTCCATTTGTATTGACAATTTTTTTTTCTCTTTCATATATATTACTTTTAATACCCAGGGAAATTACTAAAAGGCCAAATTGAGGATTAATGTGGTGTCACATTTTAGCTTTTTTTTGGTCTTTTCTCAGTTTTCGGATGACTAAAAACCACTTTATGAATTTCCTTCTTTCCTTTTCCTGCTACCCTTTTTTGTAATTACTTATTTCCCTTCCTTAATTGCTTTTAATTAATGTTTCTCCTCATGTTATCTTTTTTCTTCTAACCAACTCAGCTGCTGTTTCCTTTCAACTCCTCGGTTCTGATTAATCTTCAGGTTTGCCAAAAATCAAACATTTCATTACTCCCCTCTGTTTTCACATTCACATCTCTTCCCTCTTTCTTCTCCTTCACCATCACTTCACCATGGACCGTTCAATGTTTTTTCTCTTCTAAATTAAATCAGTACCCTTTCTTCAATGTGTCTATTATTATCCAATTAAGAGTATATTCTATTTCCTCTTTGTATTTCCTATTACTTACAAATTATAAAAGCATGTTCTTTGACCTTCTTAATTTTACATGTCTAAAAAGTTAGCTTACAAAGATTTATGCCAATAGCAAGAGACAACATTAAAACTAATCCATTTAAATTGCATTTTTACTGCAGCCTTATATGATTCAATTAATTAATCAAATATCACTCTAGAACAAAAGAATGTCCGTGGACCTTATATAATTGGTTATATTTATATCCTTATTCAATTAGTTAATCAAGCACCACTCTAAAATAAAGAATGCCCGTAGCGTCAACAAAAGCTAATATGACTTATATGTAATTAGTTATCTAGCACAAGGAAGGAAACAAATTCTTCAAAAAGTACCGTAGGATACTAGTTTGTATAGTAAATTACTGTTTCTTAGCAAAAAATTACTGTTATTTAGTTCTTTTTTAAAACGAAATATAATTAAAGAAATTATTTGTTATAACTGATATACAATACTGCCTATTATGCAAGCAAAACTCTTTAAAAATAGGCTTTCTTTTACATCTATAAAAAGAATAAAAAAAAAAGAAGAAAAAAATCAACAAAAATTAAACCTTAGCATTTCGAAAACCTATTACAATCATCAACCTTAATATTATCCGACAAGACAATGGCCCCAACTCATTTATTTTAGTTTCATTTGCTACAATTTTCTTGTGCGTGTTTTCCCTATCTCTGTTGCCAACAACATTTGCAGCTACAACAATTCCCAGAAAACCACTAGTTCCAAAGTCTAAGGTTCCACTTCCTAAAGCTTCAAAATTAGTGGAAAAAATATGCAACGACAACTATATTGTTAACCACAAGTTCTGCTTGAAAGTTCTATCGAACCCTGAAGCTGCAGCTGCGAAAAATGGCAACGAACTTACCAAAGTTGTGATGAAGATGGCAGCCTCAAACGCTCAAAAGACACTCAATATAATAAATCAAATGGCTAGTCATGGTTTACTAAAAGAATTGGGAGTTCTTAAAAGTTGTATGAATGATTACACACATACAATACGATCGTTTGGGATGGTACCTGATGAAATGGTTCAAGATCGCGTGACTGCAAATTATGATATACGCTTTGTTTCTACAGATGCTCTTCATTGTGACACTGCCATTGCTGTTGCCAAGATTCAATTACCTCAGATTTCTGCTGGGAATCGGTTGTTACGTTATTATTCTTCCATTGGTTCTGGATTAACAAATTAAATTCAAGTTGGGTATGATGATGTATATAAATTAACACGTAATGTAATTAATGATTTATATAATCTAACTAGCCATTTTGTTTCTTTCTCATGATTGGACGATCAAATCATGATTGGACGATCAAAAGCTAATGGGGTTGAGTAGAGTGAAAAGAGTTTGAATATATGGTGAAAATTAATCAGATTGGAGTCCCATATTTTATGATAGACGATTTGTAAGTGCGAAAATTTATGAAAAAAAAATCTCTAAATACTTAAAAGAGATTAACGACTTGTTACCTAATTAAATTGATTTTATTTAAAAATATGGGATGGAATTGACACATAATCATTATATTGTACATATGTAATTCGTCTAGAAGTCACGTGTCTCATGAAAGAGAATAGCAATTCAAAATTTATAGCAGTGTGGTCAAGTTGATCTGAAAAATGTTTGTCATCATTGGAGAGCAATTAAAGACACTAGAATTTAATAATGTTCTAAAGGAAACACATAAAAGGCCAACACTTGGAGTTGGAGAGTTGTTTGGACCATCACCAATTTCAAACATGGGCAAGTTTTGAAACCATCTCTTTACTTTTCTTATTCTTTTTTGGTAATCTTGAAGCAAACCCATATTTCACAATTCATATCCACATACTTTGCAAGTCCCAATCAATATTTTTCAAAAATATAAAGATTCCCAAGTTCAACATCTCAATAATTTAGAAGGATAAGTACTTTTAGAGGAAACTTTTTTTTTTTCTGTTTTGTAAAAACTTTAATGTTAAGCCCAAATTGAGTTTGAATTATTTTGTTTAATGTTTGGGGTTTGTAATCTCATTCTTCTTAAATTAAGCTAGATGGATTAGGGTGGTTTTTTCCAAGTCAGATCAGATGGAGGTCTCATTGGCTGAGACCAAAACTATTATTTGAAAGTGTTATTCGATTGTGAGCACAAGGAATACTAACATATCTCTATACAGTTGGGAATCTACCAGAGCTATTGAGAGGCAAAGCCTAACAACCTTTCTCTGCTTTTGTTTCCATTTGTATTGACTATATTTTTTCTCTTTCATAATAATAATAATAATAATAATAATAATAATAATATATTATTATTATTATTATTATATATATATATACTATATATTATTTTTAACTACATAGGAAATTACTAAAAGGCCAAATTGAGGATTAATGTGGTGCCTCCTTTTGGCCATTTTTGGTCTTTTCACACTTTTCGGGTGACTAAAAAGTCCCTCTATGAGTTTCCCCTATTCCTTTTCCTTCTACCATTTTTCGTAATTACACTTTTTGGATGACTAAAAAGCCCCTTTATGAGCTTCCCTCATTCCTTTTCCTTCTACCCTTTTTCGTAATTACACATTTCCCTTCCTTAATTGTTTTTAAGTAATGTTTAATGCTTTTAATTAATTGCTTCTAAACCCTAAACCCTTAATTACTTTTAATTAATGTTTCTCTCGCTGTTTTCTTCTTTCCTCTCACCAACTCAGTTGCTGCTTCCTTTCAATACCTCGGTTCTGATCAATCTTCAAGTTTGCCAAAAATCAAACCTTTCCATCACTCCCCTCTATTTTCACCTTCATATCTCTTTTCTCCTTTTTTCTTCGTCTCTATCCCTTCAACATGAGCCGTTCAATATTTTTACCATTCTGAATTAAAACCACCATTTGTTCAATGTGAGTATTTTTATACAATTAACAACATATTTTATTACCTTTTTACACTTCCTATTACTTACCAAAAAAAATTTGTTCTTGACCTTCTTAATTTTGCATGTCTAAAAAGTTAGCTTACAAAGATTTATGCAGAAACATAATTAAAACTAATCCATTTAAATAATTGCATTTTTACTGCAACCTTATATAATCCAATCAATTAATCAATCAAGCACCACTCTAGAACAAAAAAATATTTTTGGCCCTTATATAATTGATTATATTAATATCCTTATTCAATCAGTTAATCAAGTACCACTCTAAAATAAAGAACGCCCGTAGCGCCAGCGCGGGCTAATACAACTTGTATATATTATTTTTAACTACAATGAAAATTACTAAAATGCCAAATTGAGAATTAATGTGGTGCCACCTTTTGGTTATTTTTGGTCTTTTCACACTTTTCGGATGACTAAAAAGCCCTTCTATGAATTTCCCACATTCCTTTTCTTTCTACCTTTTTTTGTAATTACACATTTCCCTTCCTTAATTGTTTTTAATCAATGATTAAGCCTTTTAAATAATTGCTTCTAAACCCTAAACCCTTAATTACTTTCAATTAATGTTTCTCTCGTTGTTTTCTTTTTTCCTCTCACAACTCAGTTGCTGCTTCCTTTCAACTCCTCAGTGCTGATCAATCTTCAGGTTTGCCAAAAATCAAACTTTTCCATCACTCCCCTCTGTTTTCACCTTCATATCTCTTCCTCTTTTTCTCCGTCTCCATCCCTTCAACATGGACCGTTCAATATTTTTCCTCTTTTGAATTAAAACCACATTTGTTCAATGTGAGTATTATTATCCAATTAACAACATATTTTATTACCTCTTTACACTTCCTATTACTTACAAATAAAAACATGTTCTTGATCTTTTTAATTTTGCATGTCTAAAAAGTTAGCTTACAAAGATTTATGCCAGAGACATAATTAGACCTAATCCATTTAAATTACATTTTTACTACAACTTTATATAAGTCAATCAATTAATCAATCAAGCACCACTCTAGAACCAAAAATGTTCTTGGCCCTTATATAATTTATTATTACTCTTATATAATTTATTATATTAATATCCTTATTCAATCAGTTAATCAAGCATCACTCTAAAATAAAAAAACGCCTATAGCGCTAGCACGAACTAATATAACTTGTGAATAATACTTTTGTAGTTCCTATTTAATTATTTCGAACAATTTGGAATCAAATGATAGTTTGATATATTCTCGTTTAAATAGGAAAGGGTTCCTACCTCCTTTCCTTTCCCTCATCTACCTCCAATCCAAACATAGGTTAAGATCTTGTAGAGCTGGATTTCACCTTCTTCAAATTTGATTTTTCTTCTTTTGCTTATTTGCCTTCTTGGTTGATTTAAGATTTGGGCATTTTGTTTATTAATTTTTACACCATATAAACATGCCCAAGATGGATTTCCTTCATTTCTTAATTACCCATGTCGAATAAAGCTACATATTTTCACTTGAAACCTGAAAACTTTGGCTAGAGAGAGAAAGTTTCTGGATTTGAAAGAGAGCTGAACCCCTGATATCATGAACAATAAACATTATCATTTTTCTTTTAACAATTGGTTGTGGGTAGAGCTGTTCATGGGCGGGCTCGGGCCGGGCCCATGCTTAATATAAATGACCATATTACTGGACCAAGCCCGGCCCGGCCCGGTCCGACTAAACGGGCCTCCCATCTTGCCCAAGCCCGTCCAAAATAACTAGAGGCTTTGACCAAGCCCGTCCGAACCCGCCCGTATACCAAATAAATAATATATTAATTAATTTTTTATTTTTTATTAATTTATATATTTATAAATTTATGAATTAATATATATATTAATAATCAAAACTTAATTAATTAACATTAATAGTAATTTTTTAATAAATAATACATTAACATATCTAATAATTTCATGTAATTAATCTAATTTAATAAAAAATTTATATTATTATTATTTAAACGGCCGGGCCCGGGCCGGGCTCGGGCCTTAACACTCAAAACCAAGCCCGGCCCGTTTTTTAAACAGGCTTAAAAAATTTTCCCAAGCCCGTCCAACGGGCTTCACATTTATGTCCAAACCCTCCCAAATATCGGGCGGCCCGGCCCATGGACAGCTCTAGTTGTGGGTTGTATCTCCTTGTTTGTTATGGTATTTTTTGACAAAATGTGGTGTGGTGAAGAAGAAAACAGACCATGATTGGGTCTTAACTGTAATGGCTTAATGAGCAAAAAGGCCCCTGAACTTACACCGAACCGTTAAATAAGCCCCTGAACTTTTATTCCGGCCAAATAAGTCCCTGAACTCTTAAAAAAGGCCAAATAAGTCCTGTTACCAAGGCTAAATGCTCAAACAAGGACTAAACGTTTCAAGATTTTCTCAAATAAGGGTCAAAATACACAATTTCAACAAATTAGAAAACATACTTAATATTTTTTTTACAAATTGGATACAATATAAGTTAATACTAATATGTGAGATATACATAAATTGAAAAGCACACGATAATTTTATATCATATTACGTTTAATGAATTTATTTTGATTAATAAGGTTTGATTTTTAATTAACACGAATATCATTTTTTTATCAAATTTAACGTGTATGCATGGGAAGCATTGGTTTTCATTCAAGGATTCCCTAATTTGTAAAAATTTGCCAAGTATGTGTTTCTAATTTGTTGGAATTGTGTATTTTGATCCTTGTTTGAGAAAATCTTAAAACGTTTAGTCCTTATTTGAGTATTTAACCTTGGGAACAGGGTTTATTTGGCTTTTTTTAAGAGTTACGGGGCTTATTTGGCCGAAATAAAAGTTTAGGGGCTTATTTGACGATTCGATGTAAGTTCATGGACCTTTTTGCTCATTAGGCCTAACTGTAATAGTACGATTTAAAAGAAAGGAAAAAATTATTTTGGTCATTGATTTGGGTCGTTCCCATGAATCTTTATCAGTATTTCGGAGAAAATTTTTCCACTAACAAATTACTCATTTGCTTTCATTCAGTAGCTTTGATGTTTGTTCGATTCATTGGGAAACCATAAGAATAGGAGAGAAGAAGGGAAAAACTGGTGGAAGCATTAGAAATTTGCTACGTTATGTTAAAATGTTATATTAGTTTATCAACAATCGATTATAAATGTGGACGCAGTGACGTAGCTAGAACTTTTCTTCAGTGGGGTCAAGTATAGAGTTATAATTTTTTTTTTTGTATTTTTTTGGTATTTTTTATTACAATTATGCATATTTTAATTTTACAAATGTTTAATAGTTTTAGACAGGCTTTTATGCTTGTATTAAATACAAGTGGATGAATAATTGAAAACTGCAGTTCCATATATCTTCCATTCTTTATCGGTATTTACTTTGGTTAAACATATTGATCGAAATTAATTATTTTATTGTAGACATATTGATTTTCATTTTTTTTGGGATCAATATTGTTAATTATGTTTTCTAGTGGGGTCAATCTTCAAATTTTCTTATGTTTAGGGTGAACTTTATAATTTATCCTATATGTATTTTCAAGGGAGGTAAAAGTTGAGTGAAGTCAATTGACCCATTAAACTACATATGGCTACGCCACTGTGCAAAAACGTGGTAGGATCTAAAGAGAGACTGCCCTCTCCAATCCAAGCAGAGCCAAATCCCTTATAAAACTCCTTTTTCATTTTTTTTCTCCTTTTTTTATCTTCTTCATGTCTTCTCTCACCGTCTCCCTAACAAATGAAGCCAACCTAACTATAATCTTCTTTCACCCCATACTCCATTTTGTATCACTTTAAAGCTAAACCTCATGCAAGCCTCAAACAGAGCAATTATTAAAAACCAAGCAACACAAAGATTACCTGTAAAACAAAGCCAATATATATATATATATATATATATATATATATATATAAACAAAAAAGCTTCATGCCTATCATCACCATTTCACCACAACCATAGCAGTATGAATTATTTCAAACAAAGCACAAAGGAAATTAAATCATGTTAAATCACTGATTCTCCATTCGATACCAAAAAAAATTCCAGCCAAAGTCATTTTAGACAGTTACCCAAATCAATTAAATTATATCATGAGGGAGAAGACAGGGAGGTAAAACAAAGAAATAAGTAAATTAGAAACGCTAAAATAGATGAGATCCAGTGCATTAAAATGTAGGCGAGAAAATTAAATTAATTTAAAAAGGCTGACGTGTCATAATTTAATTGGGTGCTGTAAAATGGAAATCTTACACAATGCCTAGAACTGTCCATGGGCCGGGCCGCCCGCCCAAGCCCGTAAACCCGCCCGATATTTGGGAGGGTTTGGACATAAATGTGAAGTCCGTTGGACGGGCTTTGGAAAAATTTTTAAGCCCGTTTAAAAAATGGGCCGGGCTTGGTTTTGAGTGTTAAGGCCTGAGCCCGGCCCGGCCCGGCCCATTTAAATAATAATATAAATTTTATATTACATTAGATTAATTAAATGAAATTATTAGATATTGTAGACATCATAATTTGGGCCTAATGGATTTTTAGATATGAGAGTAGCCCAAGACCAAGTTAAATCTTTTACTTTAGTTATTATGAGTCTATTTTGTTGGGCCCATTTTTTATCAGAAGAAATTGAGGCCCGCAATGCAATTTGGACTCCATTTCATTTTGTAAAGTGTGCTTTAGGGGATTGCAATCTGAATTTGAAAGGCAGATTTAATTGGCAGTGTAGATAATCATCAAATTGGGAAAAAAATGCAATTTCGCACTGAAGCCAAGTCGAGGGGATCACGTGGGATATATTTTTTTTAGTTAAAAATCCTCCCATTTTCTTGAGGAATAAAAAAGGGGATTGAAATTTTGAAAATGAGTGGAGTTCGGATGGGACTCTATTCGGCTTATAAAAGGCTAAAGAGTCTTTTAGATGGGTTACGTTTTGAACTCTAAAAAATCCTTCTGAAGAGGTGAGGTCTTTTTGGTTTTTGGGAAGTCAGGAAAAATATAGCTCGATGGAAAAGAAATTTTGGCAGGAGAAAAAAGACAAAACAGAGAGCAAAAGGTTTTAGTCTTGGCGGCTTTGATAATTCCAAGGCAAAGGTTTTAAAAAAAAGGTGAGGAAGGAGAGCGTGAAGTGCACAGCCACAGGGAAGCAGAAGAATTAAGCTTAAAAAAAAAGGAGGAAGGGCACATTTCCAAGCCGTCAAAATCACCAAAGTTACCAACTTGTTTTAGTTGGTAAAATTTCTTTCCATGTCTATGTACTTTTTTTCTTTCTGATTTAGTCATCAACCAATAATTTTGAATGCGTTAATTTTGCCACCTGTTTCTATGCCTATCAATTGAATCCCTCAATTTTTGTTTATTCTGCCTAACCCCCCCTGTTTAATGCCAGATTTATGAAATTATTGTTCTGTTCAATGTTCATGCGTATTGGTCCCTGATTTTGTGCATTCATGTTCCTTTTTCGGTATCTTATATTTATTTCTGCTTTTTTTTTGTTGCAATATAATATTTTATGTTGATCTTTTAACCTGGATTTCACCTAGTGTTAATGGGTTAATTTCATAATTTGTTTAGGAATTAATTTATATAGGAATTGATTTTTTTAAATAGTTTAGTATAGTTAAAACCGAGTTAGTATTAGGTCATAATCATTCATGTTTAATTAATGTCATTGTATTAATTGTTGCACGCCACCTTTAATTGTCGGTGACCATAATCTCTTTGATGAAGGACTTTCTGAGAGTGATCGAAAATTCGGGACTCTCTGAAAGTTTCTGAGGATGAGATGGTCTTTTCCGGGATGCTTCAGGGTTCTGTGCACATATCCCAGAAAAGATTGTCAATAACCCGAGATTATGTTAATTGACCTCAATTAACTTGAACACTACATTCATTTTTCATCATTTTGCATACATGCATTATCTAGGATAAGGAAAATAAAAAAGTAAAAACCCAAAAAGATTTTTCTTTTTACTTAAAGTAATTTAATTAAATTATTTTATTTATCTATCTATTTATTATTATCTATCTATCTATCTACTTAGTTTTTGTTTTATCTATTTACTATTTATTTTTTATCTATTTGTAATCATTATTTATTATTATCTATTTAGTACTATTATCTATTTAATACTATTATTTATCTATCTTTTATTTTATTATATCCTTCTAATTATCTATTAAGCTATTATTTATATATGTATATATATATATATATATATTATTTTTTTTTGTTTACATACTTATTTATCTATTTGCTTGTATATCTATTTATCTTTTTATTTATCAATTATTTTTACTGTTTTTATAGTTATCTATTACTTAATTATATATTTATTTATTTTAATCTCAATTTTCTCACTAAACAAGATTAGGATAAAATCAACTAATTTTTTATTATAGACTCATATAGAATCTAGTTTAGTTAATGGTACCGTCGCTTGACGGGCATCTCAGGGTGCTGATCCTTCCCTGGATGTAATGGACTTCCGAACCTAGATTTAGGTTGAAAGACTAGGACCAGTGGGCTTAGTCAGGTCCTTCGCCAAGCATGGGCCCAACTAAGTTTAAATGGTAGATAGGTGACTAATCACACCTAGAAGTTAGTTAGTGGCGACTCCTGTTATCCAAGTCGGTGCGATAGGGTTCCCGGACCCGCACGTTCCGACAGATATGTTAATGTATTATTTATTAAAAAATTACTATTAATGTTAATTAATTAAGTTTTGATTATTAAAATATATATTAATTCATAAATATATAAATATATAAATTAATAAAAAAATAAAAAAATTAATTAATATATTATTTATTTGGTATACGGGCGGGCTTGGACGGGCTTGGTCAAAGCCTCTAATTATTTGGACGGGCTTGGGCAAGATGGGAGGCCCGTTTAGTCGGGTCGGGCCGGGCTTGGACAAGCAATATGGTCATTTATATTAAGCATGGGCCCGACCCGAGCCCGCCCATGGACAGCTCTGACAATGTCTAGATAGAAAATTTATGTAATTTAGCTAGTATTCTCTCAATGACATTGACAATTATGTATTTTCAGGTGTCTCTTATGGAGAACATACGCTGGAAGGAAATTGGACTTCTCCTAGTTGTCTGGATTTCAATACTTGCTTTACAGATTGCTAAGGTTTTCTTTCCTATTATATGGTCAATTTCCTTCATATGTATACATGAATTATGTTCTTAGAGCATTGATGAACTAATATAAGTCAAATACATGTTTTGGCCACAAAATTACTCAACAACCTGTTCAATAAAATACTGGATGTTGAATGTCATGCAGGTACGTTAGCCTCATAGTTAAAAACTAAAGCTTAAGACTCTATTATTTTTTTTTGAAGGGCAAGACTCTATTATTGGATGGAAAAATTATTTATGTATCTACCTTTTTAACCTCTTATTCCGACATGTTTCAAAGACAAATAAGATGAACATTCTAACCGCGAATGAATAGTAAGACATGTGAATATGAGATGTGTAAATATGGGGGTACAAAAAGTCATCATCTGATTGAAAATTTGTTTTGCAATTGCTATATATTATATCTTCTAGAACCCGATAGCAATTTGCCCCTTAATTTCCCAAATTCAAGACAATCTGAGGACTACTTTTCTTGAATTTGATAATTCATGGGACAAGTTGTCGCGATTTTAAGTTTAGAGGGAAAAAAGGATAAAAAGCCATACAAAAATTATCACCCTATTGAATATTTGTTTTGCAATTGATTATACATTGTCATCCAGATTCCTATAGCTATCGGAGTATCTTCGTATGAGGTAGTCTGCCTGCATAAAGGGAGGAAAAAAACTGCATCCAAGGGGGACGTTGTGGCGAATTGGCGAGTACTCAAACTTGTGAGTTACTGTGCCTTTGGTTTGTTGGCTGGTATAATTGGTGGGATGCTTGGTATTGGAGGAGGTTTCATTATGGGTCCTCTGTTTCTTGAGTTGGGAATCCCTCCTCAGGTATCAGATTTTCTAACATCTATATACAATTCTGAATGGCTTCTTCCTATCTCAAAAGTTAACAATTGGATTGACAAAATTTTAATGTAGGTGGCAAGTGCTACATCAACCTTTGCCATGCTATTTTCGGTAGCCATGTCAGTTGTTGAATATTATTTACTGAAAAGATTTCCAGTGCCTTATGGTATGTATAATTACTAGCTTGAATTCGAGGTCATTACAATTAATTTGAAAATATATGTTGTTGTTCAAATTTCAAAGATACTTATTGGTTTTGTTTTTGGTTTTAACAGCACTTTACTTTGCTGCTGTGGCCACAATTGCTGCATTTATTGGGCAACATGTAGTGGGAAAAGTCATCAAAATACTTGGAAGAGCATCTATAATTATCTTCACTCTAGCTGCCATGATCTTCTTTAGTTCCATTTCACTTGGTATGAACTCTACAAACCCAAATCTCTTGCTAAATTGGCTATTTTTTTCATGATATCATATATATATATATATATATTTATATATTTCTGAAGTTTTTATTTAAACTACAAAAGGATGACAAAATATTTTTTTGTCAAACAGGTGGCTTAGGCCTTGCTAAGATGATCAGAAGCATTGACAGACATGAATATATGGGATTTGATGACATTTGTTCATATCAGCCTTAGCAACAACCCCAACAGTGTCCAAAGCCAGGAAGGAAGAAATATGAATTTCCTCTCCACTATTTGCAATGTTGAAAAATCGGATCTTTCGGTGAATCAGTGAGGAGGTCGATTCATGGTTCAATTGTTGGTCCGATCACTATGTTAATAAATTAAAGAAAAGCATTATTTTAGAATATTATATTTATAAATTGTTCAAAAATTAAAATTTTATTAAAATATTGATAAAAGCCATTTTTTTTTCAATTCGATGTGATTCCCGATTTAACTGCAAGATTAATCGGTGAAAGGACGTTTCTTGAAATTTCAAGTTCGATCATAAGTCTAATCGGACAAAGCTGACCTCTAGTTCTCGATCCAACTGATTCGACCAATTGATCTGATCCCTTTTTTTTAACACTACCTATTCGTGAAAGACAAGGGCTAACTAGGTAGTATATTATATTTTTGCTTTGTCTATTTCTAATAACAATATACTCCCTCCATCCCTTTTTAACTGTCGTTTTTTTTTCCCTCTTTTATCTATCATTTAACCTCATTTAAGACCAGTGGCGGATCCAGGAATATTTGTAAGGGTGGGCACAAGTTCAAATCTTGTGAATGAAAAATTATTATTGGGAGAGTTTTATATCCATAGTACCCCAACCCGCCTTAAACATGATTAACTTTAATTAAGTTTCAATTGTAGGTCTTTTGTTTACGGTTTTTAAACTAAAAAATGTTATTTGACTATAATTTATGATCATTTTGATGAGTTTTTCAATTGAGGGTGGGCACTCATGTTAAACTAGGGTGGGCACCATATATATTTTTATATATAATAGAAAGAATTTAGGAGATTGAGGGTGGGCACGTGCCCACCCTCAAATCAACATCCATCCGCCCTTGTTTAAGACTTCACTTTCTATAGCCTTAAATATTGTAGAGTATGACAAAAATAGGTGGAATAGAAAATAAATGAATGGATATATTAAGAGTAATTTATGAAAGTAAAGCTAAAGTTTTATTAAACTCATCAATTTAATCAACACTAACTAATTTTCTTGATCTGTGTGATTCGGTTATTACCGACAGATAAAAGGGACGGAAGGAGTATAATCATATTTCTCGGGAGGAGATTATAAACTTAAAGTTGACAAGAGGGGAAAAAACAAAAGGGAGTCAATGGGTGGAAAAATTGATTATTAGAAAATGTTTTTTGAACAATTGTTGGATATTAAACAACAAAATCTTTTTCAAAAAAAAAAACAAAATCAAATGAAAGAAAAGAGGGGAAAAATCAAATCAAAGAGAGGAGGGAGAGAAAGATATATTATCGGGCTATAGGCTACTGCATGAAGCCCAAACTACAAGCCCAACAACGATTTCTTTTGCTGCAGCCCAATAAAGATTTTATCATTAACTAATTTAAGGCTTGTTGGATTTTGTCCCAAGACTAACCAATACAAGGTGATTAAAACTGTGACATTGGTTGGGGTTTACCTTTACACACTTGGAAATTGGAATGATCTCTATAACCTTTTTTCTTTTACTTATTTTGCCCTTTTTTGAGCTGCAATAATTAATCCCATACTTTCCCTCCATCTTTTGCCTTTATAAACTACTGCTATACAGTTACCAAATCATTAATTTCACACCACTTTCTCAACTGGTACATGTTTCTGCCCTTTCTATACATAAAGGAATCTATATCATGCCTTGGCATTTTACAATCAAAATATTGAAAAGAAACTAAAAAAAAGCTTTCTTTTTTCTTTCGAAAACAAGGCATTATATACCTCTCTCTATATATATCAAACATGGTGATGTATAACATCTTTGTATACAAGAATCATTGTATACCAAAATCTCATACAAGAAATCATTTTGAGAGCTTAGCGCCTAATTTATCTTTGATGTTTTTAGGCGCCGAATTTATCTTTGTATACAAGATGGTGATTTTGGGATTTATGGAAGAAAACAAAATGATTTCTTGTATGGGATTTTGGTATTTTCCAAGTATTTGTTAATGGAATAGATGCTCAGGATGGTCAAGTGTCAAAAAATCATCAGCCTCAAACCACTAAGTATATGTTGTACTTTACCTTAATTTCTTACACTTCTTACTATTTGATTAGATAATGTCCATGAATCTCATGATAGGTACCAAAAGATTCATAGTGAACTTCGATGGGAGCTTCTTTTAGATAATGTCCTTGAATCTCATGATAGGTACCCAAAGAGGCAAAGATTCATCGTGAACTTCGATGGGAGCTTAATCTACAGCAATAACGCCTTATCTAGGTGCCACTGGAGCCAGAAAGGACTATCTAAATTGATTCTTTTTTGCCGATAAGCTCCAATTGCATCATAGGAATTACAAAAAAAAAAAAAAACTCCTTTGTACATGCTTATATAGTTATCGTCAATTCTTTTATTTTGATAGTTTTTTCGATTCCATCGCACTAATACCTCGACGATTCCCACTCGTTAATACGTAGAGTCCAATAAGAATAGCTGGAGACTGAGTCGGTAGGGAAATGGGATCCCCAATAGCTGGAGACAAGAGATTCATATGAGAAAACACGAGTAATTGCATTATAAAAAATCCCGACAATTGCAAGTCAAAATTGCATTATTTCAGGGATAAATGAATATAATATGATAAATATCTTATCGAGTACATTGAGTGGCATAATTTAATATTCTCTTTAACTGCTATTATTAATTAATTTAGTTTAGTTTCAACTTGAGGTTATGGCAGTGAGTCAGCTAATGTTAATGCAAACATGGAGAAATAAGTTGACAATGAGTCAACGATAATCTAAAGTTATAAAAAGGGCCACGAAATTTCAAATAGACAGCAGAACAGAGTCCTCTCCATTTCCCCTGTTTCGATCTCTGTTCCCAAGCATATGCTTCCTTCATTTGCTATGCAAAATTTTGGTTCCTTGCCAACAAAGAATAAATGAAAGATTGAACTAGGTCTCCCGTGAGTTGATAGTCCAAAAGCAAGATTTCTTTGTCTAAGATCATCACTGCAGATTCCAACAAATGTCACTTGGAATTGTCTTCAACTGTTCAACATGAGCTATGGAATTACAACAGAAAAATGTAGTACTAGAATTTGTATTGTACTTGACATGGGGAATTATTATGTATGAAAATTGGGTTTTGGACGAAGCTTGAGTTTATAATTTTGTCTGTTTTTAAGCTTTGGATTCAAGTAGAATTCAAGTTAGATATTAATTAGAAGATAGGGAAGGAGAGATGTTGGGATTTAGCAATATGATTAGTGGTGGTGGCAGGTGGTCGAAACCATGGCAGGTGATATTGACAGATATTGTAATATTATTTGGTTTTGTTGCTATGGAATTCGTCCTTGTTGCAGCAGAACCAAGTTTGAGTGAAGAAGTTTCAGGTTACAATTATACTCAAGAGGGCATCTTTGTTCGGAAAGCATGGAAGTTCTTAGAGGTGAATAATAGTAAAGCACAACGTTATCAACATGAATGGCCAGTAAGTCCAATTTCCTCTGTTTTCAGGCGGCTTCGATTTTCTTTTTCTTTTTCCAAGTTTAGTTTTCTTTCTTCTTATTTTTTCGGAATGGGTTCAAATCTTTTGCAGCCCATGAGATTGGGGTGGAAAATTGTGGTGGGATCAATACTTGGATTCCTTGGAGCAGCTTTTGGGAGTATTGGAGGTATAGGTGGAGGTGGGGTTTTTGTTCCCATGCTTGCTTTAATCATTGGGTTTGATCCCAAATCATCAACAGCCATGTCAAAATGTAAGTAAGAATAATCCAATTAGGTCCAAAATATTTCATTTTCATCCCAAGAGATTGATTCAATTTCAATTTTAAGCATTTACTTCATTTCAAACCATGTTTAATTAACGAATTAATTATATCCTTTAATTTGTGTCCTGGTCCAGGTATGATTACTGGTACAGCAGCTGCAACAGTGTGTTACAATATAAGGCAAAGGCATCCCACACTTGAACTGCCTCTAATTGACTACGATTTAGCCCTTCTTTTTCAACCAATGTTGGTTCTTGGAATCAGTCTTGGAGTTGCCTTCAATGTCATCTTTCCTGATTGGCTGATCACAGTTTTGCTAATTATTGCCTTCCTAGGTGGAATTAATCAAATGTTTCAATAATTGTGTTTTCCTTGATGTTTTCGTTTGATCGGCTATATACTACTAATTTGCAGGCTTATCAACTAAGTCATTCTTCAAAGGTGTTGAAACATGGAAGAAGGAAACCATAAAGATAAAGGTGGTTCAAATATATGATCATTTTCTAATCTTGTTAATGTGAATGATTCAGCTTAATTCTTTGTCTTCCCTGTCTTGTTCTCATTTTTCTTTTTGGTTTTCTTAATTAGGAAGTTGCAAAACAACTAGAATCAAATGGTGAGTTATTATGCTTTTTCTGTCCATTTTATCATTTATTCAATTGCATATATTGAAATATAACCAAGATAATTTGAACTTTTATTAGGCAATGCTAATGATGTGATAGAAGTCAAAACTCAAGTTAAAGCAACTACAAATGGTACCCAAACAGGAAGCAAGGAATTACCAAAATCAAAGGTAAGGACATAATCTTTTTCGATTTTCATTTCAGATTAAGAAATTTGCTAAGTTCCATAGCTTCTGTATTTTCAGGTGTCTCTCACGGAGAACATACGGTGGAAGGAAATTAGACTTCTTCTAGTTGTCTGGATTTCAATACTTGCTTTACAGATTGCTAAGGTTTTCTTTCTTATTATATGTTCAATTTCCTTAATATGTACAGGGGAAGCTACTACACCCCACATTACTACCAATATCAAACAACTACTGTGTCATTTTTAAATTGGTAGTACACCCTTAGAAGTGGGTGTTTAGTAGTACTTAAACCATTCCCTATGAATTTTTGATGAACTAATAGAAGTCAAATACATGTTTTGGTCTCAGAATTACTCGACAACCTGTTCGATAAAATACTGGATGTTGAATTTCTTACAGGTACGTCAGCCTCATACTTAAAAAACAGCTAAATAACCGTTTTCCCCCCTTAAACAGTTAAACTATAGAGTTTTGGACATTTTTCCCCTTAAAAGTATTATTGTGGACATTTTGCCTCCTGGATTTTTATTCTGAGCCTCTATTGCCCCTATCACAAAATGACTAACGTATCTTTGACGGTACTGATGATGCCACCTCAGCACCGAGTGACAAGTGGACTTTCAAAATTTAAACTTTTGCCTCTTAAACTTTTAAAATCTTGACATTTTACCTCAAAACTTTTAAAATTTTGTTGACAAAGTTACCTATGGCAAGTCCACATGTCACTCGATGTTGAGGTGGCTTTTCCACGTCAGCACCCATTAGTCACTTTATTGATGAAGGGGGCAACGGAGCTCCGCAATAAAAGTTGATGACGCAAAATATCCACAATAAAAACTTGAAGGGACAAAATGTCCAAACATAACAAGTTGAGGAGGCAAAAAGGTTATTTAGCCACTTAAAAACTAAAGTTTTAGACTCTATTTTTGGATAGAAAAATAATGATTTATGTACATCTATCTTATACCCCTCTGATACCCGCATATCTCAAAGACAAATAAAATGAACATTTTATGAAGGAAAATTACTCAATACACTACCAGTGGAGTTTAATAAATTACACAATGAAATATGGGTACACAAAAATCATTACTCTATTGACAATCTAGCTTGTAATTGATTATATATGGTCATCCAGATTCCGATAGCCGTCGGAGTATCTTCGTATGAGGCTGTCTGCCTATATAAAGGGAGGAGAAAAATTGCATCCAAGGGGGACGTCGTGGCGAATTGGCGAGTACTCAATCTTGTGAGTTACTGTGCCTTTGGTTTGTTGGCTGGTATAATTGGTGGGATGCTTGGTATTGGAGGAGGTTTCATTATGGGTCCTCTTTTTCTTGAGATGGGAATCCCTCCTCAGGTTCTAATTTTCCAACATAAATATCCTTCTCAGCGGCTTCTTCTTATTTCAAAAATTAACAATTGGAGTGACAAAATTTTAATGTAGGTGGCAAGTGCTACGTCGACCTTTGTCATGCTTTTTTCGGCAGCCATGGCAGTTGTTGAATATTATCTACTGAAAAGATTTCCAGTGCCTTATGGTATAATATTACTAGCTACTTTCAATTGAAAGGTCATTACAATTCATTTAAGATATATATGATTTGTTCAAATTTCAAAGATACTTATTGGTCGTGTTTTTGGTTTTAACAGCTCTTTACTTTGCCGCTGTGGCCACAATTGCTGCATTTATTGGGCAACATGTAGTGGGAAAAGTCATCAAAATACTTGGGAGAGCATCTATAATTATCTTCACTCTAGCTGCCATGATTTTTTGTAGTGCCATTTCACTAGGTATGAACTCACCAAACCCAAATCTCTTGCTAAATTGGCTATTAGTTTCTTCATAATATCATATATATAAACTGGAAATTTCATTTAAACTAAAAAAAGATGATATTTTTTTTTGTAAAACAGGTGGCTTAGGCCTTGATAAGATGATCAGAAGGATTGAAAGACATGAATATATGGGATTTGATGACATTTGTTCATATCAGGCTTAGCAACAAGCCCAAAAGTGTCCAAAAACAGGAAGGGAAGAAATATGAATTTCCTCTACCCTATTTGCAATGTTGAAAAAATAGGATCTTATGGTAATAAATTAAAGAAAGCTACTATTATTTTAGAATGGGTATTAATTCTATTAGGATGATCCTAAAATGTAAGCTTTTTAGGATTCCATTAGATTGATGACATATAGTCCTTTCTTAATCAGATTCAATGACTACAAAGTTTTATTCTACACCATCTTTCACCATATCCACTCTTTAATCTTATCTCTATTCTTTTTTTTTCCTACAAATCTCTATTCTTTATCAAACTTAATAATATTAGACAAACTTGATAAATTATTATCTAAAAAAAATTATTTGATAAAATAGCATTACTCTATAAATTACCTTTCTTTCAGATTTTTGTTTTCATTTTTTAAAAAATGGAAGTAAAAAAAGAAAGAAAAAGTAACTGATCACAAATATGGAATACAATTTAAAAAACAAAATCAATAGAAAAAAAAACTTTTAAGTTTTCACGGTACAAGAATTTTTTTTTGTCATATCAAGAATTTATTTTTAAGAAAGAAAGTTTTTTTTTCCCGATTTGGAGACATGAAAATAAGGAAATGGAAAATCAATTTCTACAATTAAGGGATTGGATTTGGTGAGGCAGAGTGTAAAGTTAATGCTTAATTTGACTAAAAATCGAGTATGTGACATCATTTGAATGGAATCCTAAAAAGTGATGTTTTTAGGATCATCCTAATATAATTTAAACTCTTTTAGAATATTATATTTATAAATTTTTCAAAAATTAAAATTTTATTAAAATATTGATAAAAGCCGATTTTTTTCGGCTCAATACGAATGCGGTTCCCGATTCAACTGCAAACTTAACCGGTGAAAGGGCATTTCTTTGATTTTTTCAGTTTGTAAGTCTAACCAGACAGAGATGACCTTTGGCTCTCAATCCAATCGGTTCAACCAAACCGATCCCATCCGGTTTTTTTACCACTGCCTATTAGTGAAAGACAAGGGCATTCTAGGTAGTATAACATAGCATATGTCTTAGAGGCAAAGCATTATATTTTTTTGCTACTAATGAAACATAATATTGAAATGGTTACACAATAGGCAAAGCATCATATGCCATATATAATATGATTTTCTAAGTCATATATTTAATTATTTGGTAAAATATATGGAATCAATAATTGTTGCTTATATAATCATATTTCTAATAAGAAGGAGATTATAAACTTAAAGTTCACTAATATATATACAAGATGGGAAAAAACAAAAGGGAGTCAATGGGTGGAAAAATTTATTAGTAGAAAATGTTCTTTTTTTGAACAATTGTTGGGTATTAAACAACAAAAATTAAATCAAAGAAAAGAGGTGATCATGAAAGAAAAAAAAAATCAAAGAAAAGAAAAGAAAAGAGGGGGAGAGGGATATATTATCAGGCTATAGGCTACTGCATGAAGCCCAGACTACAAGCCCAATAACGATTTTTTTGTTATAGCCCAATAAAGATTTTATTATTAATTAGTTTTTTTGGCCACTCATCATTAATTAGTTTAATTGTTGCGATAATTACTCAAAATTTGTGGAGCAAGTGTTCTAGACTTATTTATTTTTAGTTGCATTTTTCTATCTTTCCTGGTAAATTAATCTAAGAAGGGGAAACCTGGATATACCGAAAGCGGCCAGTTGCGAGCTTCACGTCAGGCTTTCTCCTTACTTTGCTCTCTTCCGGCCGGGTTATATTTTGATCCGTAAGAGTATTTCATCCCCTAAATATATTATATTAAATTGTCCATGATTACTCGTTTTCTTGTTGGCTTAATTGGCTTGATAGCATCACAAGTTTTTTTTATATCATGTATATATAATTATAATTGTAGTAATGCATATTAGGGTTTTTGATATACCTATTACCTAGCTTATTGATCTGATAGCAATTGGTATTCGGATTAGTCAGAGCAAAGTTTTAGAAACGGATGGGTATTAAAAAAAAGGCCATGATTTTGTTTTTTTTTTCGTTTTTGAAGATTTTGGTTACAGATTGAATAATGGTGAGAGACAAGAAAAGAAGCATAGCACCAAAGGAGCATGAAAATATTTTAAGACTACCACATGCGATAATGGTGGATATACTTTTAAGGCTTTCATCACCATCACATATTAAGAGTCTGATCCATTTCAAATGCGTTTGCAAAACATGGTATCGATTTGTTTCAGACCCTCATTTCATTGCAAGATCGCCCCTCAGCCTATTGATTCCGACCGATTCGGGTGGCAACTGCTTGATTGAAGTAAAAGAAGACCTGATTGGCCAGAGGAAAGTTTCACAGTTAATTGATCTCAACGAATGTCTCATCTCAGGTTATGATCAGATCAGTTCCTGCAATGGGTTGCTTTGTTTAGCAAAATTCATCTGTGAAATGACTTGTCAATATTATATAGTGAATCCAATTCTTGGTAGGAATGACTTGGTTATGCTTCCACAGCTGAATATAGAACAATCCCAATACCCACACCAACCCAAATATTTCATTCTTTCTGGATTTGGATTTTGTCCCAAAACTAACCAATACAAGGTGATTAGAACCATGACATGGATTGGTTACGTTTACACGATTGGAATTGATGATTCATGGAGGAGAATTGAAGATTTACCAAAGGATAATAGGTATGCAAGTTCTTCTCCTGGGGTGCACCTAAATGGAGCTCTGCATTGGCTTACGATGATTCAAAATCCTTTTCGACTCGAGATTTGTTGTTTTGATCTTAATACCGAGAAGTTCAACTTTTTTCCCTTGCCTGTTCTTCTACGGAGTGGAATTTTGGCTGATTTGGAATTGAGAGTGTTGGACAATTGTTTAGCCTTATATCGTAAGGGGGACGATGGTTTTTCTATGAACATATGGGTGATGAAAGAATACGGCGTGGAGGAATCTTGGTCGAATGTTTTTAGCTTTAATGGGTGTAAGGACTCAAGGTTTTGGAAATGCATTCTACCATTAAAGTTCACCAAGGATAGGAGCTCGTTAATTCTATATGTTAAAGGACTAAGATCATTGTTCTATATTGATCTACGAAACAGAAATATTGTTTTGAAACGAAGGATCAATTATGGCCTTAAAAAGAGAGGAGCTGATTACGATAAATGCATTGCCCATGTTGCCAGCGTTGTATCTGCAAAATACATTATGAAGAAATCATAGATGATCAGGTCATCGTCTCCAATTACTTTTAATTTTAAGTTTCTATCAAGGCTTCATTTTTATTTTTTTATTGTTTCATTTATGGAGATATTTTATTTTTCAATTTATATTGTGTTATATGAAAATATGCTTTCAATCCTATAATTAATACCTTGGAATGATCTCTAAAAAATCTTCTTTTACTTATTTTGCCCTTTTTTGAGCTGTAGTAATCCCATACTTTGGCTCCATCTTTTCCCTTTATAAACTTTTACATGTTTATGCCTTCCCTGCACATAATGGCTATATCATGACTTGAGCATTTTACAATCAAAATGTTGAAAATTAGAAACACAAAAAAAAAAAAGCCTTTTCTTTTTCTTTCAAAAACTAGGCACTAGTAGACCTCTCTATATCAAAACATGATGATCTAAAATCACGCATGAGTTCCATTTTCATATAAAATATGATCCTTAATCAGAACACCATAATAATTAGATTACCATGGTGAATCTTGCAAAGACTACTAAACACACACTAACGGTATGCTTCAAAGTTACCTGCCTAACTCTCCCAATTTGCTGGTATCCATAGTCAAAGCTCCAACGTACGCATCAAAAATATTAACCAAGATCCCAAGAGGATGCATCAAAATATTGACAGAATATATATATGACAAGTCAATGACCTAAAGCTCACAATCCAGCACTCAAAACGAAGTAATTGAGTCCAAACATGTTATATGGATCATTCTTGAGTTGTCAAATCGAAATACTTGGATATTTTATCAATTATATCTATAGCATTTTTTTGGGTCAAATGACCGTTTTCCATCTTAAACGATAGGATTTGGGATGTTTTGCTCCTTAAGTATTATTGTGGACAGTTTGCCCCGAACTTTGATTTTAAGCCTCTATTACCCCATCCATCACAAAATGACTAATTGACTAATAGAGGGAATAGCAAAAAAGAAAAAAAAAAAAGTAACTAGTTTTCTCTCGGCTCACGTTAGATTTTCCTTTCAATTTCTCATCGATTCTGGGCAATTTTCTCCTTCGATTCTTTTCGTTTTTTCTAAACCCCACTTGTTTTTCTACCCCAAAAGAATCTTCCATAATTTCTTGTTATTCCACGAAATTTATGGCATTTGGTAAGAAGAATTCAGGTTCCTCAAATCGGGTTTCTAAAGCCTCCATGGCTGCAAAAACTCAATTAGAAGAATCTCTATCCTTCCTTTCTGAAGATTATGATCCTGAAATTGAAATTCCCACTGCACAAATAGGGGGTACTCAGTTTGAGACTGCTCTAATTTCAAATCTCCATTTTCCAGCTCTCCCTTCAAGTTCTAGACCTAATCCATCTTTGACAGCTAATGACGGGGTTTCTCAGGCGGTCAAACTCAAGGAGGATGGTAATGGTACCAGGAAAGATAAGAATCCCATGAGAGCATCCGGAAAAGATGATTCGGTGACGAAAAAATCAATAGGCAAGAACAGCACAGAAATGCTCACCGGTGACTCGAATTGGGCTTCTTTGCTTAGTAACAAAACAAATTCGACCATGAAATACTTCAAACCTTCTATATCTGACGATGAGATAACAGTCTCCCCCCCTACTGCTGCTTGTGATGAAGGTAAATCTAAATGGGAAAACTGTTTGGTTGGGCAATTTATTGGTCGAAATCCCCATTTTAATCTAGTACAAAAAATGGCTAATATTCTATGGGGAAAACATGGTGCTGTTAAAGTCTCCCTAGTTGAAGGAAATCTTTACATTTTCAAATTTGCAAATCCTGACACTAGAGATTGGGTCTTAGAATCTGGACCTTGGCATATACAGAACAACCCCTTAGTGCTAAGAAAATGGCAACCAGAGCTCACCTCATTGCGTTTCCCAGAAACCAAATTTCCTGTATGGGTCAAACTACATGGGGTGCCTTTGGAATTATTTACTAGTATTGGACTTAGCTACATAGCTAGTGCAGTGGGCATACCTTTATATATGGACAAGGCTACCACTGAATGTGAGAGATTATCTTATGCTAAAGTTTGTGTTGAAATTGATACTAGTGCTAAAATTCCTTCTACCATATCTGTTGTAATGCCATCTGGTATTAAGGTCTATGTTACAGTTGAAATCCCTTGGATGCCTTCCCAATGTGAAGCTTGCAAAACTTTCAATCACTCAAGTAAGAACTGTCCCACTAAAGGCAAGCAAGTAACTCAACAGTGGATCCCAAAGGTAATTGAACAGGACAATCTTGTTACTTCATCAAGCTCTATTGGTGATGAAAAGCAAGTGGATAAACCAACCGATGCAACAACGGTCAACACTCAAAATAACAGTGCTGCCGTAAATGCGATTAAGCCTCATGCCAATACTGATTCCACTCCCCCCGCTTCTAGAAGTAAGCAAGACAAGGTCACAAATGAAAATACTTCAACAGTTGTACCTGCACAACCAAATTCAAAGAGTTGTTTGTCAAGTAAAAAAGCCGGAAAAGCTCACATGGTTGACACTGTTAGCCCTAATAAATTCTCTATCCTTGACTCGGTCATAGCTGAAGAAGAAATTCATCACCAGATCGAATCAAGAAAGGTAGAAACTAGTCCTAAGAGGGTTAGAGCTGCATCTGTTGGAGTTCAAACTGCTATACAACAAGCTTTGCCAAGGAAGAAAAATTCTGTCAAAGCAAAAGGTCAACCAAAAGGTAGTGGAAAGCCTTCCACTGAAGGTACTTCATCCTCATCCTTATGAATTTCATTATCTGGAATGTTAGGGGCCTTAACAAGCCTTTAAAACAAAAGGAGGTAGCTAAGAGAATAAATTCATTGCATGTTGATGTAGCTTGTCTGGTTGAAACCAGGGTAAAAGAGGTTAATGTGCAGAAAATTCTTGACTCTAATTTTAGAGATTGGAGTTTTGTTTCTAATTATAGTTTTGAACCCAAAGGTAGAATATGGATATTGGGCAGGCATAACATGGAGCTGAATGTTTTTGCCAGTTCAAATCAAGCTATCACTCTATCTATGTCTTATAATAAACGTGATTTCTACTTCTCTTTCTTATACGGTAAAAATAGTGGAGTCGAAAGAAGGGAGTTGTGGCAGCATCTATCATCTTTGAACATTTCTTTAAGCGATAAGCCATGGATTCTTGCCGGTGACCTCAATGTTATCAAAACTCCAGAGGAAAGTTCTGATTTCAGTGGTGATATGAGCCTGTCTGCAGAAATTAAAGAGTTTCAGAGTTTTCTACAACACAATTCTCTATTTGATCATTTTTTTACTGGTGCAATGCTTACTTGGAGCAACAAGAATCCATCAGCACCTCTTTTTAGGAAGCTAGACAGAATTCTTATTAACGATGCATGGCTAGATCATTTTCCACATTCTTTTGTTGAATTTCTCACCCCAGAATGCTCGGATCACTCACCCAGTTTTCTTAAAATGGATGTTACTACCAGATCTGCTCCAAAACCTTTCAAGTTTTTTAATTTCTGGATTCAACACCCTGAATTTATGAGTATAGTTGAAAAGTCTTGGAATGCCCCAATCAAAGGTAATCCTATGTATATTCTTCATGCTAAGCTCAAAAGACTTAAACCTGATTTGAGAGCTTTAAATCGGAAAAGTTTTAGCAACATTTCTGATAGAGTTCAGAAGAAGAAACAAGAGCTTGAAAGTCTTCAAAAGGACATTATAAATATTCCTATTGTGCCGGAGAAGATTGAAGAGGAAACAAGACTCATTACAGAGCTTCATAGCTTACTACTTGCGGAGGAAAATTTTTATAAACAGAAGTCAAGAATCCAATGGTTGAAAGCAGGTGACCAGAACACAAGTTTCTTCCACAAAGTTGTTAAAGCAAATCAATCAAAGGGCACCATCAAGTTGCTGATTAATTCAAATAATGAGAGGCTGGACAATTTCGAAGAGATTTCCTCTGAAGCTCTTAGTTATTTCCAAGCACAGTTGGGTTCTCCAAATACTAGCATTTTGGACTTTCCACTTGAATCTTTGAAAAAGATTTTGCCTGCAATTTCGGATGATGAAGCAAATGATTTACAACTCCTAGTAACTGAAAAGGAAATTAGAGAAGTGATGTTTTCCATCAATGGTGATAAGTCTCCGGGTCCGGATGGCTACACTACCCAATTTTTCAAAGCTACATGGCACATTGTGGGTAAAGATGTGGTAAGCGCAATTCTTTTCTTCTTTAGCTCAGGTATAATGCCTAAAGCAGTAAATTCTACTATTATAGCCTTAGTTCCTAAGGTTCCAAACCCAACAAGAATGACAGAATATAGACCTATTGCTTGTTGCAATATCATATACAAATGTATTACAAAGATACTAGCTAACAGATTGTAGAAGTGCCTTCCAAATGTCATAAGTCCCAATCAAAGTGCCTTTATTGAAGGGCGTAGTATGCTGGAAAATGTTCTTTTGGCTCAAGAGTTGGTATCTGGATACCAAAGGAAAAATCTCTCCCCAAGATGTGTGTTAAAGATTGATTTAAAGAAAGCTTTTGACTCATTAAGTTGGGAATTCCTTACTAAAGTGCTTAAAGCAATTGGTTTACCGGGTCAATTTGTTGATTGGGTTACTGCTTGCATCACTTCTCCGATGTTTTCTGTAGCTATTAATGGCAGCTTAGCTGGTTATTTCCCTGGTGGCAAGGGTTTGAGACAAGGAGACCCACTTTCTCCATATCTCTTTGTGCTTGCAAAGGGTGTATTCAAATACCACCCCAAATGCCATCGACTTGGTCTTACCCACTTGGCATTTGCAGATGATCTTCTCATATTCACCCATGGGTCCAAAACCTCTGTTCTTGCTATCATGTCTATTCTACAGGATTTTTCTCTCTTATCAGGTTTGCAAATCAATAATTCTAAATGTGAGTTGTTTTCTTCTGGTATTCAAACTCGTGTCCTCTCTGAAATTCAAAGTGTTTCTGGTTTCAAACTCTACTCTTTGCCTGTAAGATACCTGGGAGTACCTCTTATAACCAGAAAGCTTAGTGAAAGAGAATGCAATCCGCTTATAGAGAAAATCACCATGCGAATTAATAGCTGGACTGCTAAACACTTATCATTTGCAGGCAGACTTCAATTAATTCAATCTGTTCTATCAAATATGTACAGCTTTTGGTGCTCACACTTCTTATTACCACAAACTGTTACAAAAAAGGTTATCCATCTTTGTTCAGCTTTCTTTTGGAAAGGTACTGCAGGCTCAGCTTCTGGAGCAAGAATTAAATGGGATGATATTTGTAAACCGAAAGGTGAAGGTGGCTTGGGATTAAAACATGCCAAAGAATGGAATGTTGCTTGCTTAGTGAAGAACATCTGGATGCTACTTGCAAAGTCAGGATCCCTATGGGTTGCCTGGATCAACATTTACACGCTGAAAAGTAGCTCTTTTTGGGATTTCAACTCTTCTTGGAAAGGCAGTTGGTCTTTCAAGACATTACTGCAACTGAGAGATGTTGCTAAAGGCGTCTTGCAGAAACTAAAAGGTAACTTTAAAATTCATGAAGCATGGCAGATTCTTAGGAAGAAAAATCCAAAGGTTAATTCGCATAGACTCATTTGGTTCACACATCATGTTCCTAAGCATGCTGTAATTGCATTGCTAGCTATAAAAGATAGACTGCCAACCAGAGATAGGCTTCTTAAATGGGGCATTCATGTACCTGATGATAAGTGTTTATTGTGCCATCAAGTTCCAGAATCTAGGGACCATTTATTTTCTCATGCAGCTACTCAAAGGAAGTGTGGTACAAATCTTTAAGGCTTTGTGGTCTACAAAGATTACCTTTGAACTGGGTTTCAGAACTAGAATGGGGTATCAAGCATTTTAAAGGGAAATCACTTCTAGCTTTAATATGCAGATTGACATGGAGTGCAAACATCTACCTGGTATGGAGAGAAAGAAACAACAGATTGTTTGGGAAACCTGAGACAACTCCCTCTCAAATGATGATGAAAGTTGCCACCATAGTCCAAGGGAAATTACACAGCCTCAAATCAATCGCAAAAGACCCAGTAAATATGGAATTATGCCGATGTTGGGGACTCTGTGAGAGCATTTTTGACATTTGAACTTTGCTTTCTTACTACATTGTACAGCTATGAATATCTTTTGTATAGTTTGTAAAACCGTCGCAGCTTTGCTGTTTCTTGGATATATAAAGCTAACAAATTTATCCAAAAAAAAAAAAAACTCTACTTTGATATTTTCCTTTATACTTAGTTGTATATTTTGAAATGTAACTAATCCTTATCTTTAAGAAAGCCTTGTACTATAAATACTACAATTCAATATAGAAACTACAGAAAACTTTTTACCCAAATTACTTCTTATCTCGAACCTTTATGGTATCAAGAGTTCAAAAACTCTAACGAGTCACTTTTTCTTTTCCTGTTTCTTTTTTCTTCCCACCCTCCTCCCGCTTTCTCTTTCTTCTCCTCAGATCTTTTAGTCTCACTATGTCATTCGCAAATTCAGTCACACTAGCATCTACCTCTCTTGTTTCCAGCAAGAACCTACCATTATTTACCATCAACACTACAACACATCTTCCCATTAAGCTGACAGCAACAAATTTTCCATCCTGTAGGACTCAATTTCAGTCTCTCTTGATAGGATTTGATCGGCTTGGTTACATAGATGGCTCGAATTAAAGCATCTCCACCACAACAAATATAGTGAAGACAGGAACCACTGAGATGATTCCTAATCCAGCCTTTGAGCATTGGCTCAGGCAAGATCGATTGTTACTTATGGCATGATAGCTTCTTCAATAGAGACTGTTGTCTCTCATATTGCATCCACAACTTCTTCTCATGCTGCTTGGGAGAAACTGAACAAGCTTTATGCTAACAAGTCAAGGTCAAGGATGATGGCCTTGAGGGGAAAATTAACTGCACCGAGAGACACCAAGTCTATATCTGAGTATTTTCAAACTTTGCGAAGCACAACTGATGAATTAGCATTAATCAACACTGATATATATGTCCTTTATTGACCTTTAAACAATGTTGATATGGACATGCCAACACATGGACTTTCAAAATTTAATCATTTTGCTCCCTAAACTTTTAAATTTTGACATTTTGTGTTGTTGACAAAATTACACTTGACAACTCCACATGTCACTTGATGTTGATGTGGCTTTTCCACGTTAGCACCGTTAGTCACTTTATTGATAGAGAGGACAACAGAGCTCCAAAATAAAAGTTTAGGAAGCAAAATGTCTCCAATAAAACTTTAAGGGACAAAATGTCCAAACGTTGAGGGCGCAAAGAGGTAATTTAGATTTTTTTGGGTGATAAGTTATCTATAGCATTTTTAATTAGACACATCTAATTATTTTATGATAACTACCTCAATAAATATTTACGTACAAATAATTCATGTAGAACAAGCACAATATAACGTATAATATATGATTCCCATAAGATCACAGAAAATCATGAAAATAATGGTATAACTAAAAAAAAAAACCCAGAGGTGAATTGCTTTTGCATGGATATTATTAAGCCTGTATAAAGCATCATTGTATTTAACTCAAATAAAAAGCGACATCCATGAAGTAGAAAATGATCTGAAATTTGCAAGGCATGTTCACATGTCTATGCACTTCTCCTTATAATTAGAAAAAGAATTGGAATTATTATTATATAAGCTCTCCAATCTTCATCAATCTATTAACAGCTAGCATTAATCTCAATTTTAATTATGTGAATGTGAATCAAGCCTGCCACTCTTTTCTATTTTTTATTTGCCACTTTCATATATATAAAATAAAGAAGTTTTAGGTAAACATGTGCTTATTATCTAGGGTACATATCAGCAAATCTAGAATGCAATAAATTAATCATTCCAAAAGTTTTTTAATGTACATATAATACGGCAATAAACTCGGCTTGCATCCTGCTCGACAATAGGTAATAGCTTAGGTGAAAATTAATGATTCCGATCAGATTATCAAAATCATATAAAATGGACCAGTGGTAATTGGTTCAAGTGATTTGACACTTTTCCTTTTAAACAAAGTCTCTGGTTCGAGTCTTATAAATACAGAAAACTATTATTCAGAGAGTTTTACCTTATAATGGGCCAATCTTACTCTATCAATGTTAACTTGTAAAAATACAAAAAAAAAAAAATTCATATAAAATGAATCCAAAAAAGTAATTCCAAAAGAATTCGATGAAGTTATACAAAAGGATTCAAAGTAAAACCTTACCACAATCAATTTTCTAAAGGCTTATCATGTAAATCAAATTCTTATAAATTTGGTTATGATATGAGGCACAAAAAGTAAGCATGGAAGTTAAAAGTTCAACAAAGAATATTTGGACTTGCATTTTCTCACGCAATTACTTCACGCAGACATTTTAAAACGTAAATCCCAAACCACACGTTGGGATACCTTCGATTCTGTTTGATTAACAAATATAATATATAGAAATTCTCACACAAAAGCTAAGTTGACAGCACAACCATCAAACCAATCTATTTCACGAAATATTAAACCCCCCCCCC
>AWWV01015036.1:0-16627 GCA_001974805.1 Corchorus capsularis
AAGTTGCATTATTTCAGGGATATGCATAACAACAATGTAGCAAAAAAATTTCAGGGATATGAATATAATATGATATCTTATTGAGGACATAAAGTGGCATAATTTAATGTTCTGTTTTAACTGCTAATTTTAATTTAGTTTAGTTTTGGAGTAATTTTAATGCAAACATGGAGAAATAAGTTGACAATGACAATCTATAGCTATAAAAGGGGCAACAAAATTTCAAATAGATAGCAGTAAAAATCCCCTCCTTCTCCCCTGTTTCCACCTCTGTTTCTAAGCATATACTTTCTTCTTTGTTTTCTATTAATATAATATATAAAAAACTGGGTTTAGGGTACGAAGCTTGAATTTATAATTTTGTCTGTTTTAAGCTTTGGATTCAGGCACAATTCAAGTTAGATATTAATTAGTGAAAGAGAGATATTGGGATTTAGCAATAATATGATTACTAGTTGCAGGTGGTCGAAACCATGGCGGGTGATATTGACAGAAATTGTATTTTTATTTGGTTTTGTTGCAATGGACTTCGTCCTTGTTGCAGCGGAACCAAATTTGAGTCAACAAGTTTCAGGTTACAATGAGACTCTAGAGGGCAACTTTGTTCGGAAAGCATGGAAGTTGTTAGAACAGAATAATAATTCACGATATTATCAACCTCAATGGCCAGTAAGTCACTTTTAATAGTTTCCTCTGTTTTCAAGCAGTGAAAATATGGTTTCTTGCCTTAATTTTCATTTTATTTTTCCAAGTTTTGTTTTCTTTTTCTTAACTTTTCGGAATGGGTTCAAATCTTATGCAGCCCATGAGATTTGGGTGGAAAATTGTGGTGGGTTCAATACTTGGATTCATTGGAGCAGCTTTTGGGAGTGTTGGAGGAATAGGTGGAGGTGGTGTTTTTGTTCCCATGCTTGCCTTAATCATTGGGTTCGATCCCAAATCATCAGTAGCCATCTCAAAATGTAAGAATAATCTAAGTTCCAAGAGATTCTATTTCTCGACTCAATCTTTTGGAGATTGTTTCAATTTCAATCTTAAGCATTATTTAGTTCATTTTCGGAACATGTTACAAATTGTTTCTTTGTACCATGGTCAGGTATGGTTACTGGTGCAGCGGCTGCAACAGTGTTTTACAATTTAGGGCAAAGGCATCCCACACTTGAACTGCCTCTAATTGACTACGATTTAGCCCTTCTAATTCAACCAATGTTGGTTCTTGGAATCAGTCTTGGAGTTGTCTTCAATGTCATCTTTCCTGATTGGCTGATCACAATTTTGCTAATTATTGTCTTCCTAGGTGGAATCAATTGTTTCAATAATTGTGTTTTTCTTCATGTTTTCATTTCCGAAAAGGGTTTTCAGATCGGCTATACTAATATGCAGGCTTATCAATTAAGTCACTCTTCAAAGGTGTTAAAACATGGAAGAAGGAAACCATAAAAATAAAGGTGATTAAAATATATCTCATTTTTTATGTTTGTTTATTTGGATTATGATTTTGCTTAATTAATTCTTCGTCTTCCCCTTTCTCATTCTCATTTCTATTGATTTTCCTAATTAGGAAGTTGAAGCACATGAACTAAAATCAAATGGTGAGTTATTACCTAAACTTTTTTTTTTGGCCCGCTTCATCATTAATTTATTCAATTGTATATTGAAATTTAGCCAAGATAATGATATAAACTTTTATCAGGCAATGGTAATGATGTGGTAGAAGTTAACATTCAACCTGAAGCACAAAAAGGAAGTAAAGAATTGATAAAATCAAAGGTAACGACATGATCAATTTTACTTTTGACCCTTTTTCTAAAAATTAAGTCAACCAACAGAAGGAGAATTTTTAAAAGTTTCTTAATTCCTATGTTTTGTTGAATAAATCAGATTCTGTAATTTGCAAAGTTTCTCAATGACAATGACAATGACAATTATGTATCTTCAGGTGTCTCTTATGGATAATATACGGTGGAAGGAAATTGGACTTCTCCTAGTTGTCTGGATTTCAATACTTGCTTTACAGATTGCCAAGGTTTTCTTTCCTATCATATGATCAATTTCCTTCATATATATGAATTATGGTCTTAGAGCATTGATGAAGTAACAGAAGTCAAATACATGTTTTGGCCACAGAATCACACAACAACCTGTTCGATAAAATACTGGATCTTTAATTTCTTACAGGTACTTCAACCTCATGCTTCCAAACCTACTCTATATCTATACCCTTGAGGTATATTTTGAAAATTTATTGTGTAATTTATTATACATTAATGTTGTCATCCAGATACCGGTAGCGATCGGAGTATCTTCGTATGAGGCAGTCGCCCTATATAAAGGGAGGAAAAAAATGACATCCAAGGGGGACGCTGTGGCGAATTGGCGAGTACACAAGCTCGTGATTTACTGTGCCACCGGGGTGTTGGCTGGTACACTTAGTGGGCTGCTTGGTATTGGAGGAGGAACCATTATGGGTCCTCTTTTTCTTGAGATGGGAATCCCTCCTCAGGTTCTTATTTTCTAACATATATATGATATCCTTCTCAAATATAGCTTCTACTTATGTCAAAAGTTAACAATTGGAATGACAAAATTTTTATGTAGGTGGCAAGTGCAACATCAACCTTTGCCATGTTTTTTTCGTCATCCATGTCAGTTGTTGAATATTATTATCTAAAAAGATTTCCAGTTCCTTACGGTATATATATTACTATAGCTTGAATTAAAAAGTTATTACAATTCAATAACAAATGATTAATTTGTTAAATTTCAAAGAAACCCATCGGTTGTTTTTGGTTTTAACAGCTATTTACTTTGCTGCTGTGGTCATGATTGCCGCATTTGTTGGCCAACATGTTGTGGGAAAAGTCATCAAATTACTTGGAAGAACATCTCTAATTATCTTCATTCTAGTTGGCATGATCTTTTGTAGCGCCATTTCACTAGGTATGTGCACACCACATTGAAATCTATTGCTATATAAACTGGCTATTTCTTTATGATATATATTATAAATTGATTTTTTAAGAAAACAAATTTTATTTAAACAAATGAAAAAGGTTTTTTTTTCTTTTTTTCTCTATGAAACAGGTGGAATAGGCCTTGCTAAGATGATAAGAAGGATTGAAAGACATGAATATATGGGATTTGATGACATTTGTTCATATCAGCCTTAAGGGATTCGATCAGATATAAAATTCCTCTCCCCTAACTTAATTGTAAAAACAAGGGACATTCCAAGCACTATTACATTGTAATTGTATATGTCTTAGAGGCAAAGCCTCAACAACCAAACATTGATTTCTATGTTTTTGTTTTCATTTTTAATATTGACTAGTTATTTTTCCTTCCATGTAAATTCTAATAATATGTTTATTATTCAAAATTAATCATTTGTGAGAGAATGGAATCAATATCTTAGAAAATATTAATATACAATAATACAAAAGAGGAAGAAAGCTGGACACTTGAAATAAAAAGAAAGAAAGATGAGGGGATTTATGAATGACTGAAATTCAGAATTAATCTCACAAAAATTATATATATACTGTATAAATTGATCAAAGGAAATTTACCAATTTGGGAAAAATAAGAGCACAATGATGAGTGTTGATAGCTTTGAAATTCACTTGAATTTTCTCATGTCTTTGTGAGTCCACTTTCCCAGCTTTTCTCAATTTCTTCTCCATTAACATCAGCCTCCTTAGGAAAAAATGACCCTTGGACAACAACTTTCCACATCTTATAAAAATGAGCCCGCATGTCGACTGACATTCTGTTAGTCCCATCACACAGAGGCGGTCTGTGAGTTGACCATCCTTCTACAATAGTACTTGCAACGTTTGATGATGATGATCTCTCTTGTGGATGTTAATCTAGTCGATTAAGAGACTTGCTCTAATACACATTGTTGGTCTCGTATGTGGCGCTAAGGGGGGGGGGGGGGTGAATAGCCCACTTTAAAAATTCTTTCAAAACTTACTAACTCTTCTGCAATACAGAGTGTTAGTGCGACCAGATTACATAGAACAAACAGTGGGAACAATAAAAAACATAACAGAGCAAGGAGATCTAATATGCAATAAATGATAGTAACTGAAATATTGAATGAACAAGTATGTTGTATAATCAGAGTAAGTAAGATAGAAGTAATGGAAAGCAATAAAGACTATAAGGACAGTAACTAAAAGGGATTAGAAGAATCTTAGCATTGTACAACGATTTATAGAGGTTAACTATATTCATTAGTCCCACTAAAATTGGCTCTCGTTTGCTGGCACTAATCTTTGCTTCAACTGACTGCCTTTTATATAATGACTTGTGCTTTCCATACATCTAACGCTTTTGGCGTTAGTCCCACTAATGTTTATCTTCATATTGATGCGTTGAACTAAGCCTTCTTCAATCTCTCTTGATTATGCTTTGTATGAGGGCTTTGATTATAGTTTGCTTCTTCTGTGATATTGAGTTTATGTGGATTGGTTTGCGCATAATCATTCATTAAGTTTAGTACTCAATTTGTCACTGCACACTAGATAGCTTGATTAGTCTCACTAACATAGAATATTTTGTTATCATAAAAAACACATAGAGTCAACATTTGCTGCCAAGCTCACCAATGAAGAAGCAGAAAGAATGGCCAGCAAGTGGTGCAAAGTCCTTTATCTAACAGTTTCATTTAAGGATTTTATATGTGTTGATGATTTCTAGTAAAAAGCTATATTAAATTTCCAGGCATGAAAGAGGTAGTATCTATTTTCCCAAGTACAACTTTCCATATTCTTACAACGAGATCTTGGGATTTTATGGGTTTCAATGGAGAAATTATTAGGTGGGACAGACCCATCATGTCATCCATGAGACTAACCAATAGAATTTTGTCATGCCAAATGATCTCCTTAAATTTAGATACGATTTTAGTCCAAGGTTTAGCCACTTTTAAAATAAATTTTATATTCAGGGTAAGTCCCGAAATTTGAGATATTATTGGGATAGGGTTTTAGAAAATTGATGAGTTGTCTTCATATCATTGGGTTGGTCCGTCCCACCTAATAATTTCTCGTTTCAATGAGACTGTTACTAGAATTCTTGCTATTGAGAGCGACACCATTAATATGAGAAATTATTAGGTGGGACGGACCCACCATGTCATTCATGTGACTAACCAATATAATTTTGATATGTCAAATGAACTCCTTAAATTTAGGCATGATTTTAGCCCAATGTTTAGCCCCCTTTAAAACAAACCCTATATAAAGGGTAAGTCCCCAAATTTGAGATTTTATTGGGATAGAGTTTTAGAAAATTGATGAATTGTCTTCATATTATTAGTTGGTTCCATAGATGACGTGGTGGGCCCGTCACACCTAATAATTCCTCCCATTAATATTGGTGTCATTAATAGTGGGATCTGGCCAGAGTCAACTAGCTATATCAAGGCTTCATTTTATTTTATGTTGTTTCATTTATGGAGATATTTATTTTTCAATATATTGTGTTATATGAAAATTATGCTTTCAATCGTACAATTAATACCTTGGAAAGATCTCTAAAAAATCTTCTTTTACTTATTTTGCCCTTTTTTTTGAGCTGCAGTAATCCCATTCTTCTCCTAGGCTACAATGCTTTGAAATGGACGATGCAACCTGACTCTGCCCTTTGGAAATTGAGAAAAACGGTTATGATCGTGGAAGCGTTGAAAGGTAAGATCACCAACTGGATTGAGAAGATCCCAAGGGCTTATCAAGATCTGAAGACATGCTAATTGTCAACAGATAGTTTATTTGGCTAATGTTTTTATGGTTAGATTACCATGGTGAATCTTGAAAAGACTACTAAACACACACTAATTGTACATGTTTCAAAGCACCAATGCTTAAGAATATAATTAACAAGATCCAAGAGGATGCATCAAAATATTAACAAAATATATCAAGTCAATGACCTAAAGCTCACAATCCAGCACTCAAAACGCATGTTATTCTGTTTTAAATTTAGAGAATAAAAAAATTAATTAAGTCATTGAGTCTATATATACATGTTTATGGACCATTCTAGAGTTGTCAAATTCATATACTTGGATATTTTATCATATGTCTATAGCATTTTTTTTGGCTGAAAAGTTATCTATAGCATTTTTAATTAGACATGTTTAATTATTTCACGATAACTACACCAATAAATATTCAAGTACAAATAATTAATGTAGAACGTGAAGCACAATATAACGTATAATATTCCCATAAGATCACACAAAATCATGAAAATAGTATCTATAACTAAAAAAAAAAAACCAGAGGAATATTGCTCTTGCATGAATATTAAGCATATAAAAAGCTTCATTTCCACCCAAAAAAAAAAGGCTTCATTGTATAACTCAAATAAAAAGCGACATCCATGAAGTAGAAAATGATCTGAAATTTGCAAGACATGTTTACATTCACATGTCTATGCTCCTTATAATCAGAAAAAAATTTAGAATTATAATTTTTTTTTTGAGGAAAAATTTAGAATTATAATTGATATTATAAGCTCTCCAATCTCCATTTAACTATTAACAGCTAGCATTAATCCCAATTTTAATTATGTGAATGTGAATCAGCCCTTTATTTGCCACTTATATAAAATAAAATAAAGAAGTTTTAGGTAAACATGTGCTTATTATCTAGGGCACATATTAACAAATCTAGAATGCAATAAATTAATCATTCCAAAAAAAATTTAATGTACATATAATACGGCGATAAACTCGGCTTGCATCCTGCTCGACAATAGGCAATAGCTCAGGTGAAAATTAATAATTCCCATTAGATTATCAGAAGGGAGAATCATATAAAATGGAAATCATTAACTAGCATTTCATTAATTAAATTCTAAAAATCCAGCCAAAAGAAATTAAACTCTACAAGAATTTGATGGGGATTATAAACAAAAGATTCAGCCGAAACCCTTACCACAATCAAATTTCTAAATTTTAAGGCTTATTATGTAAATAAATCAAATTCGTATAAATTTTGTTACGAGGCACAAAAGTAAGTGTGCAAGTTACAAGTTCAACAAAAAAGATTTGGACTTGCATTTTCTCACGCAATTACTCCACCCAGACATTTTAAAACGCAAATCCCAAAATCACACGTTGGCATATACCTTCGATTCTGTTTGATTAACCAATATAATATATAGAAATTCTCACACAAAAGCGATGTTGACAGCATAACCATCAAACCAATTCAAGAAATATTAAAAAAATAAAAAAAACCCCCGAGAATTTGTAATACAAAATTCCAGTATTTCATGGATATGAATATAATATGATATCTTATATATTGAGTACATAAAGTGGCATAATTTAATGTTCTCTTTTAACTGCTAGTTTTAATTTAGTTTAGTTTCGACTTGTGGTACTTAATTAATACTTATGGCAGTGACTCAGCTAAATGTTAATGCAAACATGGAGAAATAAGTTGACAGTACTGACAAATACAATCTATAGCTATAAAAAGGGCCACAATATATTACAAATAGACAGCGGAAAGAATCCCCTCCCTTTCCCCTGTTTCCACCTCTGTTCCCAAGCATACACTTTCTTCGTTTGCTCGGCAAAACTTTGTTTGTCAAGTTAGATGTTAATATGATATGAAAAACTGGGTTTATAATTTTGTCTTTTTTAAGCTTTGGGTTCGGGCAGAATTAAAGGTAGATATTAATTAGTGAAAGAGAGATGTTGGGATTTAGCAATATGATTACTAGTTGTAGGTGGTCGAAGCCATGGTGGGTTATATTGACAAAAATTATAATATTATTTGGTTTTGTTGCTATGGATTTCGTCCTTGTTGCAGCAGAACCAAATTTGAGTCACGAAGTTTCTGGTTACAATGAGACTCAAGAGGGTCGGAAAGCATGGAAGTTCTTAGAGCAGAATAATAAACCACGACATTATGAACATCAATGGCCAGTAAGTCACTTTTAATAGTTTCCTCTGTTTTCAAGCTTAATTTTCATTTTCTTTTTCTTCTTAATGGGTTCAAATCTTACGCAGCCCATGAGATTCGGGTGGAAAATTGTGGTGGGTTCAATAGTTGGATTCATTGGAGCCGCTTTTGGGAGTGTTGGAGGAATAGGTGGAGGTGGTGTTTTTGTTCCCATGCTTGCCTTAATCGTTGGGTTCGATCCCAAATCATCAGTAGCCATCTCAAAATGTAAGAATAATATTCCGAGGTCTAACAGATTTCAGTACTTGATTCAAATCTTTTGGAATCTAAGAGATTGCTTCAATTTCAATCTTGAGTTTTTGCTACACAGCCCCCATGACGTGTTCTTGGTCCAGCAGACTGGTCCCATCACTATTTGAGTGGAGTTTTGCTACATAACATGGGATGACTAGCCATAACACGTCATGAGGACAAAATTCGGATCAATTTTTCGGGTTGTGTGGAATTTCCCTTCAATCTTAGGCATAATTTAGTTCATTTCAGAACATGACAATTGTTTCTATCCTTTGTGTCCTGGTCAGGTATGGTTACTGGTGCAGCGGCTGCAACAGTGTGTTACAATTTAGGGGAAAGGCATCCCACACTTGAACTGCCTCTTATCGACTACGATTTAGCCCTTCTTTTTCAACCAATGTTGGTTCTCGGAATCAGTCTTGGAGTTATCTTCAATGTCATCTTTCCTGATTGGCTGATCACAGTTTTGCTAATTATTGTCTTCCTAGGTGGAATCATATGTTTCAATAATTGTTATTTTCTTCATGTTTTCGATCCCGAAAATATTATTTTGATCAGCTATACTATTTGCAGGCTTATCAACTAAGTCATTCTTCAAAGGTGTTGAAACATGGAAGAAGGAAACCGTAAAGATAAAGGTGGTTTTAAAATATATCTCATTTCTATGTTTGTTTATTTGGGTTATGATTTAGCTTAATTAATAAATTCTTCCCCGGTCTCATTCTCATTTCTATTGATTTTCCTAATTAGGAAGTTGAAGCACATGAACTAGAATCAAATGGTGAGTTATTATTACCTTTTTTTTTGTTGGTCGGCTTCATCATTTATTTAATTGTATATTGAAAGTTTAGCCAAGATAATAATATAAACTTATATCAGGCAATGGTAATGATGTGGTAGAAGTTAACATTCAACCTGAAGCAACTACAAATGACACTCAAACAAAAAGTAAAGAATTGATGAAATCAAAGGTAACGACATGATCAATTTTACAATTTTGACCCTTTTTCTAAGAAAATGTCCACGGACACCAGGAGAATTTTTAAACCATTCTTCCTATGTTTTGTTGAATACATCAGATTATGTAATTTGCAAAGTTTCTTAATCACAATCACAATTCTGTATTTTCAGGTGTCTCTTATAGAGAATATACGCCGGAAGGAAATTGGACTTCTCCTAGTTGTTTGGATTTCAATACTTGCTTTACAAATTGCCAAGGTTTTCTTTCCTATATGGTCATTTTCCTCCATATGTATATAAATTATGTTCTTAGAGCATTGATGACCTAAGAAGTCAAATACATGTTTTGGCCACAGAATTACACAACAACCTGTTCAATAAAATACTGGATCTTGAATTTCTTACAGGTACTTCAAACTCATATTTTCCAATCCTACTCTATATCTATAACCCTTGAGCTATATTTTGAAAATTCGTTTTGTAAATTGCAATTGATTATATACATTGTCATCCAGATACCGGTAGCTATCGGAGTATCTTCCTTTGAGGCAGTCGGCCTATATAAAGGGAGGAGAAAAATGGCATCCAAGGGCGACGTTGTGGCGAACTGGCAATTACACAAGCTCGCCATTTACTGTGCCATTGGCGTGTTGGCTGGTACCCTTGGTGGGCTGCTTGGTCTTGGAGGAGGAACCATTATGGGTCCTCTTTTTCTTGAGATGGGAATCCCTCCTCAGGTTTACATTTTCTAAAGCAATATCCCTCTCAAAGGCTTCTTCTTATATATTGTTAATTACTTATGGAATAACTAATAACATTTAGAGTTATATGTAGGTGGCAAGTGCTACATCAACCTTTGCCATGCTTTTTTCGTCATCCATGTCAGTTGTTGAATATTACTATCTAAAAAGATTTCCAGTTTCTTATGGTATATATATTACTATGGCTTGAATTAAAAAGGTTATTACAATTCAAGGAGAAATGATTTGTTAAATTTCAAAGATTACCCATTATTTGTTTGTTTTTGGTTTTAACAGCTCTTTACTTTGCCGCTGTGGTCATGATTGCTGCATTTGTTGGGCAACATGTAGTGGGAAAAGTCATCAAAATACTTGGAAGAACATCTCTAATTATCTTCATTCTAGCTGGCATGATCTTTTGTAGTGCCATTTCACTAGGTATATATATGTGTAGTGCACACCAAATTGACTATTTCTTTATGATATATTATAAATTGATTTTTTAAGAAAACAATTTTTATTCAAACAAATGACAAAGGGTTCCTCCTTATTATTTTTTTTCTATGAAACAGGTGGAATAGGCCTTGCAAAGATGATAAGAAGGATTGAAAGACATGAATACATGGGATTTGATGACATTTGTTCATATCAGCCTTAGGATGGGATCACATATAAAGTTCCTCTCCCCTAAATTGTAGAAACATGGGACATTCCAGGCACTATTACATTGTATATTATGTCTTAAAAAGCCTCAACAACCAAACATTTGTATATGTTTATCGAAATTTACCCATTTGGGAAAATAAGGGACAATATATGTACAAGTTAACCCCAACTTTCATCATGAAAAGGTCTCTAGAGTCTAGTCGATTTTTGTATATGGAAGTCAATTAATTGGCCTCCCTTAACAAAATTGCAGGCTGTGTTCACGATCAAAAGCTTCACCAACCTGGTGTAGAGACCATTTTGAAAAATAATAACTTTGATGTAATAAAGGATTAAGCCATTTGGGGTTTCTTGTTTGCAGTTGGCAAAGTATATATCTGAATTCAATGCATGTTTGTCCCATTCCTAGTGCTTACAAGGAAGAAGTTTGACATCCCCTGAAATAAAACTTATGTAATTAAAGCATCCATTTTGGCAAGAATTAATGCTTCCACTGAATTCCAAAATGCATTAATGGAAAGAAAAATTGTTCCATGCTCACTGGTCAATTTGGGATTTGTCAGCTAGTGCATATCAACTGATGAGTTTCTTTTTTATTAGATAAATCCTTGGTGTGGAAAACTGTGCCGGAAATTGGACTGCATAAAATGCCATAAACTAGTCTTCAAGAAACTTATCTCTTGCACAGAAACATAGAACAATGGCAAGGTCTGGTTTCTTGTCTACTTTCGATATTTCCGTCATTCTCATGCTTAGCTTGAGTTTATGGTCGGGAGCCGCTAATGAAGATAGAAAGGCAAGTTTTCTACCTACATTTTTTCTTTTGCTTATTAGCCTTTGTGCCCTTGAAATATATCGCCAATGTCATTTTATCCCCTGAACTTCAAATTGCGACAATTTGTCTACTAAATTTTCAAATTCAAGACAATTAGCCCATGAACTTTTCAAATTTAGGACAATTTAACCCCCCTCCCCCGGACATAGGGGGCAAATTGTCCTAAATTTGAAAAGTTCACGAGACAAATTGTCTCATAGTTTAGGAGGCAAAAAGGCTAACAAACTTTTTTTAGTGTAAAAAAAATAAAGAAAAGGAAATAGTTTTATAAGCAGTAAAATGATTTGATCAGTTTTATTGTGATAATGTAGGACTACATTGTGTATATGGGAGCACTCCCTAGAGTGGAATATTCACCATCATCTCACCATATTAGTATGCTTCAAGATGTTGTTCAGAGCAGGTAATATTTTTGGATTTTCATGTTTTTTCCCCTAAGTATTTTAATCTTTGTGGACTATCTATTGTTTTTAATTACTTTCTGTCTCTACAGCTCTGTTGAAAATTTGCTACTTAGAAGTTATAAAAGGAGTTTCAATGGATTTGCTGCCAAGCTCACCAATGAAGAGGCAAAAAGAATGGCCAGTAAGTGCTGCAAAGTCCTTTATCTAATAGTTTTATTAATATGTGTTGATGAGTTTTAATAAAGCTATATATTATTTTTCCAGGCATGAAAGGGGTAGTATCTGTTTTCCAAAGTAGAACTATCCACATTCTTACAACGAGATCTTGGGATTTTATGGGTTTTAATGGGACTGTTGGTAGAATTCCTGCTGTTGAGAGTGACACCATAATCGGTGTCATTGATAGCGGGATTTGGCCAAAGTCAGCTAGCTTTAAGGATGAAGGATTTAGTCCTCCACCCAAAAAATGGAAAGGAGTCTGCAAAGGTGGCAAAAATTTCACCTGCAACAAGTAAATATAAAATTCTTCCTTATAACTACAATTAACTAGGATGATCTAGTGTTTGGCATCTACTTTAATGTTTTAATGATTTCTTTGCAGCAAGCTCATTGGAGCCCGATTTTACTCATCAGATGTTATTAAGAACGCAACAGATGATAATGGTCATGGTAGTCATACTGCATCTACCGTGGCTGGTAACGAAGTGAAAAATGCTAGTTTCTTTGGACTGGGGCAAGGTACTGCAAGAGGAGCAGTTCCCTCGGCCAGGATTGCTGCATATAAAGTCTGTGATAGAGATGGACATTGTGATACAACGAATATTTTGGCAGCTTTTGATGATGCTATTGCTGATGGTGTTGATGTTATATCAATTTCGATAGGATATATGAATGCACGTGCGTTTACTATGGATGTCATTGCCATTGGTGCTTTTCATGCCATGGCTAAAGGAGTTATTACCTTAAATGCTGCTGGCAATAATGGCAATGATGGGTTACTCACAGTGTCAAGCGTAGCACCATGGATGGTTTCAGTAGCAGCAAGTACCATAGATCGCAAGTTTGTTGATAAGGTTGTCCTTGGGAATGGAAAGACACTGAATGTATGTATCTTGTTCAAGTGTTTGATATGCCTCATTTTTAATTATTTGATGATAACTTTTGCTTTAAACTTCTAATGATTATGTTTTTTGTAATCAGGGCTTCTCAATTAATTCCTTCAATCTCAATGGATCAAAGTTCCCCATAGTATATGGAAAACAAGTTACAAAAAACTGTACATTAGATCTGGCCATGTAATTGGTTCAAGTTGACGATAATATTTACTTCAGTTTCTCTTTAAATGGAATTAATATGATGAAAGAAACATTAATTTCTGTTCATTTTTCAGGATTTGTTTGCTAGACTGTCTAGACCATAGTTTAGTAAAGGGAAAGATTGTGCTTTGCGATCGGTTTGAAGGGAACTTTGCTGCTCGTTTAGTTGGTGCTGTGGGATCAATTATGTTAAATGAAATGTATGAGAATCTTTCAGCTGTGGTTGCATTACCTGCGTCGGCTTTAAACAAATCCAACTATGGTGCTGTCAAATCCTACATATATTCGACCAAGTATGCACATACATATATATCTTAAAATGATGCTGAGTTCCTTGGAAAAGTTTATTTATGCAAATTCATCTGATGATTAATTTCATATGTCTTATATTGCAGGAAACCAGAAGCAGAGATATTAAGAAGTGATGTCATTGAAGATGCTACTGCTCCAACTGTTGCTACCTTCTCTTCTCGAGGTCCAAATCCCATTGTACCAGACATTTTGAAGGTAACCCTTTTGCATAACCATTCCCTCTTGCGCTATCTTGCATTTTTGCTTATACAACACTCATGTCAATGCAGCCGGATTTAAGTGCTCCAGGGGTGAATATCTTGGCAGCATATTCGCCACTAGGTTCTCCCGCGAATGATAAGTCAGACACGAGGCATGTTGATTACAATATAGTTTCTGGAACCTCAATGGCATGCCCTCATGCTGCTGGAGTAGCTGCATATGTTAAGACATTTCATCCCGATTGGTCCCCTTCTGCCATCAAATCTGCTCTCATGACTACTGGTATATTTTTACTACTTTGATTTAGTTACTATGTCAGCTAAATCCATATAGATTTCTATCTGAAAAAAATTTGTTGTTTCTAACTTGCAGCTTGGGCTATGGATCAATACAAAAGTGTAGGAGGCGAATTCGCTTATGGTTCCGGGCATATTAACCCAATCAAAGCTAGGGAGCCAGGACTTGTGTATGATGCACTGGAAGAGGACTACATAAAATTGTTGTGCAGCATAGGATATACCTTAGATCAAATCAAAGCTATATCAGGAGACAACAGCTCATCTTGTCCTCCAAGTTCTCATAATGTTCCACCTAAGGATCTAAACTACCCTTCCATGACAGTTTCAGTGCCACCAAAGGAGTCATTCACAGTTAATTTTCTCAGAACAGTGACAAATGTAGGGCTTGCAAAGTCCACCTACAAGGCACAAGTCTCACCAAATTCAGGCCTTGAAGTCGAAGTTGTTCCTGACATTCTCTCCTTCGAATCATTACAGGAAAAGAAGTCTTTTAATGTTACTGTATCTGGAAAAAATTTGAAACAACCTGCCATGGTTTCCGCATCTTTGGTCTGGTCTGATGGAATCCATATAGTTAGAAGCCCAATTGTTGTACACACATACCAAGGAGAAACTAATATTGTGAGAAAGAAATATTAGAGTTGTTTCCTTGTTATAATTCCTTAGATAGTAGATACATCTTGAAATAAAATATTAGAGTTGTATCATGTTCTAAAAACCATGATTGAAGTTATCGAGAGTAGTGACTGCATGGAGTTGAAAATATTTGCACCTCTTATGAAACATTTGACCTTGTTTATAAAGTCTTTGGCATTGATTCATCTCTAAAGTTTAAACCAAATAAGATGTGCCGAGGTTTGAAACAGAGTTTCAACTCTGTAATTTCTGTTATGGTAAAAAATAGCATTGTGTTTCTGCCCCGGATATGGTAAAAAATCATTAATGTGGATGAAATTGTGAGAATTGAAAAGGTCCTTGTCCAAACTCCACCTAGAAGGCACAAGTTTTATTTTTTATTAATAATGTGTAACCTAATTTTAGTTCAAACTCCACCTACAAGGCACAAGTTTCTCCAAATCCAAGCCTTAGAGTTGAAGTGATTCCTGACATTCTCTCCTTCAAGTCATTACAGGAAAAGAAGTCTTTTAATGTTACAGTAATTGGAAAAAATTTAGAAGAATCTTTCAGGGTTTCTGCATTATTGATTTGGTCTGATGGCATCCATACAGTTAGAAGTCCTATCGTTATACACACACCTCAAGAAAAATAGAGTTGTACCTCATACTTTCTTATGTCCATCTTGAACAAATCGTTGATCTTTCCCCGCCTAATTTTATCCTTTAATATCCCGCTAGATGTGGCATTGGAAACTTTTACCATAATTTCTAAAACCCTATAATACCCTTAAAATCAAAAGATTTACTCGGCAAACCGTCCTTAATCTGGAATTAATTTGTTACCTTAATTATTAGGTAAGATAACTAACGGTGAAATCAAGCGGGGCAAAAAGTATTTTCCTTTAGTTAACTATATATGAAACAACACTATTTCTAAGTGTCTGTTTGGTAGAAAGGAAGGAAAGGGGTGAGGAAGGAAATTTGCTTAATTCAATAGTTGTGATGCACACTCATACATGCTACTTTGTAGCTAAACCCTTGAGTTGATGAAATTTCTTTTCTTACCCTTTTCCTTCCTTCCTATCAAACGGACATAGTATTTTTTTTTGTCTTGAGTTACTCCATATCTTATGTTACCTACAGTAAAGTTTAATTACCTAAACAAATCCAAATCTCCCAATCAATTGTACAACGGCTTAATGGGCAAAAAGGCCCCTGAATTTACATCGAACCGTCAAATAAGCTCATGAACTATTATTTCAGCCAAATAAGCCCCTGAACTCTTAAAAAAAGTCAAATAAGCACTGTTGCCAAGGCTAAATGCTCAAATAAGGACTAAACGTTTTAAGATTTTCTCAAATAAGGATCAAAATACACAATTCCAACAAATTAGAATACATACTTAGCAAATTTTTACAAATTAGGGAATCCTTAAATGAAAACCAATGCTTCTCATACATATACGTTAAATTTGATAAAAAAATGATATTATCATGTTAATTAAAAATCAAACCCTATTAATCAAAATAAATTCATTAAACGTAATATGATATAAAATTATCGTGTGATTTTCAATTTATATATGCCTCACACATTAGTATTAACTTATATTGTATCCAATTTGTAAAAAAATATTAAGTATGTTTTCTAATTTGTTGAAATTGTGTATTTTGATCCCTATTTGAGAAAATCTTAAAACGTTTAGTCCTTATTTAAGCATTTAGCCTTGGCAACAGGGCTTATTTGACTTTTTTTAAGAGTTTAGGAGCTTATTTGGCTGAAATAATAGTTTAGAGGCTTATTTGACGGTTCGGTGTAAGTTCAGGGGCCTTTTTGCCCATTATGTACAACTATAATGATTCCTTCCTCAGTCAGTAAATCTTTTAATGTTATGTTATATAAGATTTTTATAATAAAATAAATAAAACTATATATATAATGATGATAATAATATATATATATATATAATATATAATAATAATAATTTGCTTCAAATGATAATCCCGTTCAAGGGGAACTTGACAAGTGTCCGAACCTTGGGCCTTGACTTCTTTCTTT
>AWWV01015037.1:0-30811 GCA_001974805.1 Corchorus capsularis
TTTCTTTTTTAAAAAAAAATTAGGAAGATTTATCATGGCTTATTTATCAAATAATCCTTAAATATTTTTACTCTATTTTATTTAGTCATTATATTTAGTCCTTGACTTTATTTATTTTACTTAAACCCTCAGACATTTTTATTCTATACGATTTAGTCCTCAAACATTTTATTCTATAAATTTTATCTTTTTAACTTTATTTTGTTATTTTAATATTTTTCTTTTACTCATTAATAGTCTTTAACGGAGCGCAAAGAATTACAACAATCAAAGGTATAAGGAAATGATCAAATCTATCTTTGAATTTTTTTTTGGTGAAAAATGTCCTTTAACTGACAATCATATGATGTAAGTTGTTAAGTTTCAATGACAATGACTTAGATATTTTCAGGTGTCTCAGGTGTCTACTGAGAACATAGGCCGGAAGCAAATTGGACTTCTCCTAGTTGTCTCTGGATCTCAATACTTGCTTTACAAATTGCTAAGGTCTTCATCCCTATTATGTGGAATTTTCCTTATAAGGTTAATTATAAACTGCTTACTTCCCTCTTTACCCCCTGAAGTTGTATAGTTTGAATATTTCATGCACTGAACTTTAATTTTGAACATTTTATGCACTGAACTTCACTGATTTTTCCAAACAAATCCAACGACTTTAAGTGAAATTTGACATTTTGAGAGAGAAATTGAAATAATCAGTAGATATCTAATAGCCGTTAGATTGGCTTGGAAAAATTAGTGGATGGAGAGGTAGTGGAGAGGTCCCTCACCCAATATTGATATACAATAATACAAAAGAGAAAGAAAGCTGGACACTTGAATAAAAAGAAATTAGAGAGATGTGTGGATTTATGAATGAGTGATATTGAAGACTCAAATTTAGGATTAATCTCAAAACTTATATATATACTGTATGCAGTGGCGGAGCCAATATGGAGCAGGGGGCATTAGATTTAAGAATTTGTTTTTACAAGCATCTAAATCTTGTTTCGATTTATTTAGAAATTAATTCTGAAAAATATGAAAAACAGTATTAAAAGCGTGAAAAGTCCTCCAATTGTTTTGGCGTTAAAATATATATATATTTTATGATTGTTTTATCTAAAAATTGAGGAAAAATTTTTCGGGTTATTTTTTTGCAAAATTTTAGCCAAAATTGTGTACTAATCATCACGATTTTGTTTGGCAAAAAAAAAAACCATCACGATTTTTGGCTAAAAACATGTTTCTGGGCCCCGACTCAGTTTTGCATGAATTTTGGCGGCGACACTCCATGAAATATCCATATTCATCTAATATAAGTCATATTGTATTTAAGGATTTGTTTTACGAACATCTAAATCTTATTTCGATTTAATTAGAATTTAATTCAGAAAAAATATGAAAAATGATATTAAAAGCATGAAAAGCCTTCAATCTTTTTGACATTAAATTATATATTTTTTATGAGTATTATGGATAAAAATTGAGGAAATATCTTTCGCGTCAATTTTTGCAAAATTTTAGCCGAAATCGTGTAATAATCATCACGGTTTTGGCTAAAAATGTGTTACGTGGTTCGGTGCAGTTTTCAATGATTTTTGGCATCGAGACTCCTTGAAATACCTATATTCATCTAATCAAATTTCAACCATATTGGATTTAGGAATTTGTTTTTACAAGCATCTGAATCTTGTTTTGATTTAATTAGAAATTAATTCTGAAAAATTTTGTAAAATTTTAGTCAAAATTGTGTACTTGGCGTACAAGCATCACGATTTGGCTAAAAACGTGTTTCGGGGCCTCGGCTCAATTTTGCATGATTTTTGGTGTTTAGGCTTTTCGGTAGTTCGGTAGCGAGTCTTGTTTTTGTCTTACGACACTCCTTGAAATATCTATATTCTTCTAATAAAATCTTAGTCATACTGCATTTAAAGATTTGTTTTACGAGCATCTAAATCTTGTTTCGATTCAATTAGAATTTAATTCAGAAAAAATATGAAAAATGATATTAAAAGCGTGAAAAGCCCTTCAATCTCTTTAGCGTTGAATTATATATTTTTTTTATGAGTTTTATGGATAAAAATTAAGGAAATATCTTTCGGGTCAATTTTTGCTAAATTTTAGCCGAAATCGTGTAATAATCATCATGGTTTTTGGCTAAAAACGCGTTCCGGGGCCCGATTCAGTTTTGAATGATTTTTGGCTCCAAGACTCCTTAAAATATCTATATTCATCTAATCAAATCTCAGCCACATTGGATTTAAAAATTTGTTTTTATAAGCATCTGAATCTTATTTTGATTTAATTAGAAATTAATTCTGAAAAATATGAAAAACGATATTAAAAATGTGAGAAGTCCTCCAATCATTTTGGCACTAAATTATATATATTTTATGATTATTTTATCTAAAAATTGAGGAAAAATTTTCAAGTCGTTTTTTGCAAAATTTTAGCCAAAATTGTGTACTAACCATCATGATTTTTGACTAAAAACGTATTTCGGGGCCCTGACTCAGTTTTGCATGATTTTTGGCACCGACACTCCTTTAAATATCTATATTCATCTAATAAAATCTTGGTCATATTGCGTTTAAGGATTTTTTTACGAGCATCTAAATCTTGTTTCGATTTAATTAAGAAAAAATTGAAAAACAATATTAAAAGCGTGAAAATCTCTTCAATCTTTTTCGCGTTGGTTTTTATATTTTTTTTATGAGCATAAGGGATAAAAATTGAGAAAATATCTTTCGGGTCAATTTTTGCAAAATTTTAGCCAAAATCGTGTAATTTGGATGAAAAGTGTCACATATAACATATATTAAAGTTGAAAATGGAATTACCCTTTTGTCCAGCCTTAAGATGCACCACATTCACCCAAGAACAAATTGTCAGGGGTATTTCGGTATTTTCATGCTCATTATTTTCATTATTATTGTTGATTGTTAAGGGTGTTTTTGGAACTTTATGATAAAGTTACCATTTGGTGGGTCCCAATCTCAATAAACAAATCATTTTTTTGCTGGATTATTTATCAAATGATCCTCATACTTTTATGCTTTATGCTATTTAATCCTTTACAGTTATGGGTTGGACGACTGAACGTTTCGGCTTTAATTCTTCTATGTTTTGTTTTGCTTGTCCTATCAAGGTGATTCAAGTGTCTATTAAAAGGTAATTTCATGATTCACAACTTCCATGAAAGACTCAAAAACCAATTTTAATGTTTTGATTCTAAAAAATGCTTCTGAAATTTTGTGGTCTCGATTGCCAGTCTATCTAATATTATATAATTTTCAGTCCAATTGTCCGATTGAGGTTGTTCAAGTGTCGGTTAAAAGGTTATTGTGTGATCTACGACTTTCATTAAGGGCTTGAAAGCTGAATTTGATTAATGAGTTTCGTGGAGGATTCAAGAGGTAATTTTTATATTAGGTCTCCATAAACAAATATTTTTTTTGCTGGATTATTTATCAAATGATCATCATACTTTTATGTTTTATTCTATTTAATCCTTTACAATTATGGGTTGGACGATTTAACGCGTTGGCTTTTATTTTTGTATTTTTGTTCTATTTATCCGATTAAGGTGATTTAAGTGTCTATTAAAAGATAATTTCATGATTTACAACTTTCATGAAGAACTCAGAAGCCAATTATAATGTTTTGATTCTAAAAATACTTCTGAAATTTTGTGGTCTCGATTGATGGTCTATCTAGTATTATATAAATTTCGGTCCATTTGTCCGATTGAGATTGTTCAAGTGTCGGTTAAAAGGTTATTGCATGATCAATTACTTTCATAAGGACATGAAAACTTAATTTGTTACTTTTATGCTTTAAACTATTTAATCCTTTACAATTATAGGTTGAACAATTTAACGCGTTGACTTTTATTTTTGTATTTTTTGTTCCATTTGTCCGATTAAGATCTTGCTATCTCTATATAATTAGAAATATAGAAAACTTTTTGCTCAAAATCTTTCCTTATTCCCTTCAAAATCCCGTCGCGGAGCGCAGGTTTATGACTAGTTTACATTACTAATGAAAAAGAAATATTTTAGTACAATTTTTGTAAAGCTTACATGACTCAAGGGAATTTTTTAATCAACCTAAATATAAATTTTATTGGCCAAAAAAAACAAAATTAAATACCTTTAGGACTAATTTGAGACTCTTTTCTAAAGTTTTGGGGAAAACATGGAGATTTGAAACTACTCTAACCTAGTTGTAACAGAGCAGGAGAAGAAACTGAAATCAGTATCATCGGGTGGCATCCTAATTTGAAACTTCCAGGAAATCAAACAAAATAAAGAAATAAAGAAAAAGAAAAATTTAGCAAACAAGAAATAAAGAAAAGAATGTAATTTGGTGCCAAAAAAAAGAATGCAATTCAAAGTAATTAAAAAGACTTATGCAAAGGACATTTGGCGTTTGATTTCTTTTCTTGTTTCCAGCAATGTCAAAGTATCTTAATTCAATAAATGATTTTCTCATTTTTTTTCCTTACATGGAAGGTGAGATTAGATTCCCTGCAAAATTACAAATTATGTAATTAATGCTTTCATTGAATTCCAAGATACATTTATGGAAAGAAAATGTGTACCATGCTTAAGTTGGACTGTATAAAATGCCATAAACTAGTCTGAAAACTTATCTCACAGAAACATAGAACAATGGCAAAGTCTGGGTTCCTACCGGTTTTCGACATTTCCTTCATTCTCATGTTTAGCTTGTGTTTAGGGTCTACAGCTGCTAATGAAGATAGAAAGGCAAGTTTTTGAGCTGAAATTTTTTAGTTGAAAAAAAAAACAGGCGAATTGATCAGTTTTCTTCTGATAATGCAGGGCTACATTGTGTATATGGGAGCACTCCCTGGATTTGAATATTCACCATCATCTCACCATATTAGTATACTTCAAGATGTTGTTAAGAGCAAGTAATTATATTTGTGGATTTTAATCACTTCCTTGACCATTTATTGTTTTAAAATTTTAATCACTTTTTGTCTCTACAGCTCTGTTGCAAGTTTGCTACTTAGAAGTTATAAAAGGAGTTTCAATGGATTTGCTGCCAACCTCACAAATGAAGAAGCAAAAATACTGGCCAGTGAGTGTTGCAAAGCACCTTATCTACCAGTTTCATTAATGAATTGTATAAGTTTTGATGAGTTCTAATCAATAAACTATATTACATTTCCAGGCATGAAGGGGGTAGTATCTGTTTTCCCAAGTAAAACTCTCCAAACTCTTACAACGAGATCTTGGGATTTTATGGGGTTCAGTGAGACTGTTACTAGAATTCCTGCTGTTGAGAGTGACACCATTATTGGTGTTATTGATACTGGAATCTGGCCAGAGTCAGCTAGCTTTCAGGATGAAGGATTTGGTCCTCCACCCAAACAATGGAAAGGAGTCTGCAAAGGTGGCAAAAACTTCACATGCAACAAGTAAATCAAATTTTCGTCTTAATTTACAATTACAATTGATTTGGGTGTATTAATTTGCCATCTACTTGCTACTTCAGATATTTTAATAATTTCCTTGCAGCAAAATCATTGGAGCCCGATTTTACTCATCAATTACTACTGCTCAGACTGCAAGAGATGAAAATGGTCATGGTAGTCATACTGCTTCCACCGCGGCTGGTAACATGGTGAAAAATACTAGTTTCTTCGGACTGGGGCAAGGTACTGCAAGAGGAGCAGTTCCCTCGGCCAGGATTGCTGCATATCGAGTCTGCGATGGGACTAGAAGATGTGAGTCAATGGATATTTTGGCAGCTTTTGATGATGCTATTGCTGATGGAGTTGATGTTATATCAATTTCAATAGGAGGACAGGGTGCAATTACGTTTCATGATGATGTCATCGCCATTGGTGCTTTTCATGCCATGACTAAAGGAGTTGTTACCTCAAATTCTGCTGGCAATAATGGTTTAGGAGGGTTACAAACTGTGTCAAGCGTAGCACCATGGATGATTTCCGTAGCAGCAAGTACCACAGATCGTAAGTTTATTGACAAGGTTGTCCTTGGGAATGGAAAGACAATAAATGTAGGTATCTTGTTCAAGTGTTTGATATGCCTCTTTATTTATTATTTGATGATAACTTGCTTTAAACTTCCAATGATTCTGTTTTTGTAATCAGGGCTTCTCAATTAATTCCTTTGATCTCAATGGAACAGAGTTCCCCATAGTATACGGAAAAGACGTTACAAGAAACTGTTCGGAAGATAAGGCAAAGTTGGGTCAACTTGACTATCATTTTTATTTTAATTCCCTTTTTAAGTTAAATTAATATTATAGTAATAAATTTCTGTTCATTTTGCAGGTTATGTGAATACGGCTGTATAGACGGTAGTTTAGTAAAGGGAAAGATTATGCTTTGCGATCAGTTTGGAGGAAACTTTGTTGCTCGTTTGGCTGGCGCTGTGGGATCAATTATGCTTGAGGAGATGTTTGAGAATCTTGCAGCTGTGGTCGTATTACCTGCATGCGCTTTAAATATGTCCAACTATGGTGTTATCAAATCCTACCTAAATATGACCAAGTATGTACATATATATATATATATATTTTAATTAATGTTGTTGAGTTCCTTTGCAAAAGTTATTTATGTAAATTCATCCCTATGTCTTATAATATTGCAGAAAACCTAAAGCAGGGATATTAAAAAGTGAGGTCATTAGAGATGTTACGGCTCCAATTGTTGCTAACTTCTCTTCTCGAGGTCCAAATTCTATTGTACTAGACATTTTGAAGGTAAGCCTTTTTGTATAGTTCGAAAATTATTGGCTTAATTGTCAAAATGCATCCTAAAGTTTGTACGAACTGTCACTTTGTACTTTTTTTTATTATTTTGATTTTATCACACCCTAATGTTTTATTTTTGGTACATTTTACTCACTCTATAATGAAAAATGATTACGTTGTCGTTACAGTGCTGACATGGCATACCACATAGTATATATAAAAGTGCCACGTGACCAAATTTTCTTATTTTTTGTTCTTTTATACTGATGTGGCATGCCATTTGGTAATTTTCGTCTGATAGCATCGTAACGGCTCAGTCAGGAACTTAATGAATTTTTGGTAAAGGAAAGTGCAAAATGCACCAAAAATAAAACATTAGGATGCAATAAGATCACAATACAAAATAGGGTGCAAAGTGGCCGTTCGCACAAACTTTAGTGTGCTTTGGCGTTTAAGTCAAAAATTATTCTCTTCAATCCATCATTCCCAACTGCGATCTTGCATTATTGCTTATACAACACTCATGTCAATGTAGCCGGATTTAAGTGCTCCTGGGGTGAATATCTTGGCAGCATATTCACCACTAGGTACACCCGCAATTGATGGAGGAGACACGAGGCATGTGGAATACAGTATAGATTCTGGAACCTCAATGGCATGCCCTCATGTTGCCGGAGTGGCTGCATATGTTAAGACATTTCATCCTGATTGGTCCCCTTCTGCCATCAAATCTGCTCTCATGACTACTAGTACTTTTACTGCTTTGATTTAGTTAATTTGTCAACTAAATCCATATAGACTTCTATCTGACAAAAATTTGATGTTTCTAACTTGCAGCTTGGGCCATGGATTCCAAAAGTCTAGGAGGCGAATTCGCTTATGGTTCCGGGCATATTAACCCAATAAAAGCTAGGGATCCAGGACTTGTGTTTGAAGCATTGGAAGAAGACTACATAAAACTATTGTGCAGCATAGGATATACCTTAGATCAAATCAAAGCTATATCAGGAGACAACAACTCATCTTGTCCTCCAAGTTCTCAAAATGTTCCACCTAAGGATCTAAACTATCCTTCCATGACAGCTTTAGTGTCATCAAATGAGCCTTTCACAGTCAATTTTCTCAGAACAGTGACAAATGTTGGGCTTGCAAACTCCTCCTACAAGGCACAAGTCTCTCCAAATCCAAGCCTTAAAATTGAAGTGATTCCTGACATTCTCTCCTTTAAGACATTACAGGAAAGCAAGTCTTTTAATGTTACTGTAATTGGAAAAAGTTTAGAACAATATTCCATGGTCTCTGCATCATTGATCTGGTCTGATGGCATCCATAGAGTTAGAAGTCCTATCGTTATACACACACCTCCAGGGAAATAGAGTCGTTATGATCATACTTTCTTATATATGTTCATCTTGAAGAATTATACCAAGTTCTCAATAGCGAGATTATTATGTTATATCTTAGTGTCTTATCTTACTACTCCCTCTATTACTTTTTATTTGTTATCACATTGGTCAAATAACTTCAAATTTGACCATTAGTTAAAAAAATAAGTAAGAACTAAAATTTCAAAAAATATACTTTGAAAAGCTTGTGTTTCAAAGTTTATTACTATAATTTTAAAATTGTATTTTGGTTTGTATATTTTTTTAAAAGATGGTCAAAATTTAAGTTGTTTGACCAGGGTGATGACATATAAAAAGGAATAGAGGGAGTAATATATAAAATCACGAACTCATAAATTTTAATTATGAAATTTCATAAATACCCTTGATATTATAGTATAATAATTTTTTAATAAGTATTCTTTTTAGCTGTTTAACTTTTTTATTTTTTTAGATGATTAATTCAATTATTTATTAATCATGGAAAGACATTGTAAATCCAATATTTTATTTTTATAAATCACGGAAAGACATTAATAATCCACTATAATAGTAATTAATACTTCTAATAATTGTTTTTAGATTATTATATATCTAATTATAATATTATTATTTATAATCATGAAACTTTTTATTTTAATTTTGTAAAGATATTGTAAATACAAAATATAATTATAATAAATTATTCCCATAATGATTTGAAATACTTTTTTATTTATAATTTATATTTATTTAATTTAAATAAATTATTGACATTAAGGAAAAAATTAGTTTAATACTTTACATATTTAAAAAAATTGGTCTTATGCTGCGAGGTTGTTGAGATTAAACTTTCCTATGCCAAGAAAAAAAAATTGTTGGTTTACTTTCGGTTGGCAAGTTTCCCACGATTATAATCGGGTGATTTTCCAATGCAGTGCATCAATATTCTTTCCAAAAACATAAAAAAAAAAATTGGTTTAATACTTGACATCATCTAACCAAATCTTAGCAACATTAGAGTTAAAAATTTGTTTTTACGAGCATCTATATCTTGTTTCGATTTAATTAGAAATTAATTTAGAAAAATACGAAATACGATATTAAATGCGTAAAAAGCCCTCTAATCTTTTTGGAGTTTAATTAATTATTTTTATAAGTATTTTAGCCAAAAATTGAGAAGAAATCTTTCGTGACAATTTTTGCAAAATTTTAGCTGTGTACTAACAAATCATCACGGTTTTTGGCTAAAACGCGTTCCGGGAACAATGCTCAATTTTGCATGATTTTTTTGACTCCAAATTTCAGCCACATTGGATTTATAAGGATTTGTTTTTACGAACAATGTTTGAAATGTCAAAAGCGCTTTAATCTTTTTGGTGTTGAATTATATATTTTTTATGAGTATTTTAGTCGAAAATTGAGGAAATATCTTTCGTGTCAATTTTTCCAAATTTTAGCCGAAATCGTGTAATAACCATCACAGTTTTGGATAAAAATGCGTTTTAGGAACTGGCTCAATTTTGCATGATTTTTGGCGCCAAGACTTCTTTAGATATCCATATTCATCTAATCAAATCTCATCCACATTGGATTTAAGAATTTGTTTTTACAAGCATTTGAATCTTGTTTCTATTTAATTAGAAATTAATTCAGGAAAATATGAAAAACGATATTAAAAGCTTGAAAAGTCCTCCAATCTTTCTGACGTTAAAATATATATATATATATATTATGATTATTTAATTCAAAAATTGAGAAAACATTTTTCGGGTCATTTTTTTACAAAATTTTAGCTAAAATCGTGTACTAACCATCATAGTTTTTGGCTAATAACGCGTTTTGGGGCCCTAACTCAGTTTTGTATGATTTTTGGCACTGACACTCCTTGAAATATCTATATTCATCTATTAAGATCTTAGCCACATTGCATTTAAATATTTGTTTTTACGACCATCTGAATCTTATTTCGATTCAAATAGAAATTAATTTAGAAAAATATCAAAAACGATATTAAAAGCGTGAAAAGCCCTTCATTCTTTTTGGATTTGAATTATATATTTTTTATGAGTATTATGGTTAAAGATTGAGGAAATATCTTTCTAGTTAATTTTTTCAAAATTTTAGCCGAAATCATGTAATAATCATCACGATTTTTGGCTAAAATCGCGTTTCGGGACTCAGCTCAGTTTTGAATGATTTTTGACGCCGAGACTCCTTGAAAAATATATATTCATTTAACCAAATCCCAGCCATTTTTTTTACAAGCATCTGAATCATGATTCGTTTTAATTAGAAATTAATTCAGAAAAAATAGGAAAAACGATATTTGAAGCGTGAAATGCCCTTCAATCCTTTTGGCGTTGAATTATATATTTTTTATAAGTATTGTGGCCAAAAATTGAGTATAAATAATTGGGATCAATTTTTGCAAAATATTAGCCGAAATCGTCTACCATCACGGTTTTTTTGGGTAAAAGCGTTCCGGGCCCCGAGTCAGTTTTACATGATTTTTTGTGGCAAAACTCCTTGAAATACCTATATTCATCTAACCAAATCTTAGCCACATTGGAATTAAACAGGGCGGATCTTGACATGTGGCATTGGGGGGCCAATTCGAAAAAAAATTATTTTAGCGGAGGCCAATTTAAGAATTTCAATGTATTTATATAGAAATGTTAGAAATATAGGTGATTAATAAAGAAAAATTTCCAATTTTGGGGGCCAAGGCCCCCCAAAGCCTTACAAGGATCCGCCCCTGGAACTAATAGTGTGTTTGAATTGAGGAACCAGTAAGGAACGGGATGGGATGGGACGGGACGTGAGGTCTTTTTGGTTAGTGACCCATATTTGGATTGAAAATTAAATTTGGTCCATGGGTTTTGTAGGACCAATTTTGGTCCTTCTTGATCCGTATAAGTTCATATTTTTTGGTACTCCAAATTTGAGTACCAACACCATCAAAGCTTTTATTTATAAAATGCTAGGTGATCCCTCATGTTCCTTACTTTTTATATTTTAAACAATCCAAATAAAGATTGGTCCTTCCCTTTCTTTCCTTTAAAAATCTCTCCTTTCCCATCCTATCATGTCCTTTACGGATCCCTCAAAAAATTTATCCAAACACACTGTAAGGATTTGTTTTTACGAGCATTTGAATTATGTTTCGATTTAATTTGAAAAACATAGGAAAAACGATATTAGAAGTGTGAGTAGTCCTTCAATCTTTTTGGCGTTAAATTATATAGTTATTTTATGAGTATTTTGACTAAAAATTGAGAAAAATATTTCGGGTCAATTTTTGCTAAATTTTAGTCGAAATCGTGTACCATCATACTTTTTTTTTTTTTGCTAAAAACGCGTTCCAAGGCCCTAGGTCAGTTGCTTGATTTTTGGCGCCAAGACTCTTTAAAATATATCTACATTCATCTAACCAAATCTCAGCCACATTGTATTTAAAGATTTGTTTTTTGTCCAAATTCCCAATTGTTTAGCCTCGACCACCATTACCCCAGTCATGGCCAAAAAAAATTTGCTATGTCAAATCACAAAATAAAAGTTGAGAAGGGTTAATTTGACTGGAATAAACTTGGGATGTATTATATATTTGATAATTTTTGGCATGACTAAATGATTTTTCCCCTAAACTGGATCTGTTTGGAATGACAAAATGATTTGCCCCCTAAACTAGATCTGTTTGGAATGACTATACTAGTTGAGTTTTTGGTATGATAATTTTTCTCCTAAACTGTTTTCTCTAATTAGTTTTTTGGCCGACCGTTCGGTTTTTAGTAGAATTGGGATAACAAAACCTAGCATCTTTATGGTTGGGGTTTTCAACAACGCAGCCATGGAAACTATGAAATTGGACCCTACTTCACCGACTGCAACAAATGGAATTTTCGAGTACTAAAAGTCTCTTTTTGTCCCCTAAACTTGTCTAAAATTGACTTTTTACCCCCTAAACTTTAATTTGGGATTTTTGCTTACTAAACTTGCAATATGAGGATATGTTAGTCCCTCTCAAATGGTATTGCTGAATGCCACGTCGGACCAAAAATGTCATGTGGCAATGCCACGTTTGACCAAAAAGTCCAAGGGCAAAATGTTCAAAATTAAAGTTTAGGGGACAAAACGTCAAAATCATAAAAGTTCAGGGGCAAAAAGTGCAATAAGTCAATTTCCAAGTTGGCTGATAATGCTAGGAACTAATTTTCTTTCTTTTTTTTTGGGTACATTGGGAACATTACAATTAAAGGGGGGTGAAATAGGAAGGTTGTTAGCTTTTCCGAACATTACAATTAGGAGGGGGTGAAATAGGAAGGTTGTTAGCTTTTCCTCTGTTTAATGCCTATGGGGAATACAAGGAATCAATTCTATTCACTTAAGAATTGGTGAGGAACTAGTTAAGACCCCTGGCAGCGAAGGGAGGGCAAGGATTTGAATCCCTACCCTTTGGCTGAACTTTTGAGGCCTTGGCTATTAGACCAAAGCTTCAAGTTCATGAACTAATTTTCTTTGGTAATGCTCTAATGGTGGAACAAGCCATTTACCACTTGATCCAACCCATTATTGGTAAGGATTCAAGTTGATGTTTGACATGTAAATGTGGGTTACACAATGTTCCTTAGACCTGGCAAGGCCCGGGTTCCTCTAAACCAAAGCAAATCGTAGACCTCTATTATTTATTTATTTATTTTTAGGTGAAAACCTCTATTTAGGTTTTTACCGTCAATTTATGGTTGAGGTTTTCATTTTCAAAGTCATGGGTAATATGAGCGCAGCCATGGATACTATGAGATTAGACCTTGCTGATGCTTCACCAAGTGCAACGGATCGAATTTCTGAGTTGCCCGAGGATGTTATGAATCGTATCCTCTTTTTATTGCCTGCCAAGGAAGCAGCTCGCACAAGTATCTTGTCTAAGAATTGGCTCTACCTATGGAATGTTGACTCAATGTGTTTTTGATGATAATAAAACATTCCACTTATGTGTGTCTAACCATTTTACTTGAGTGTGTAAGGGAAAGCTAATGTTTAAATGTATATCCAAGTCCCTAAGAGAAAAATCAAGTCTAGCTATGAGCTTGATCAAGTATGGGAGTGATTTGAATTCATCTATGCCAAGATGAAGAATGATAAATAAGAATATCAAGGCTTGGAGAGAAAAGAAAAGATTTGAGTTTAAATTGGAGCTCAAAAATCGAATTTGGAGAAAGCCTTAACAATATTGAAGATTAATATGAAGTTTGGAGAAGCTTACATAAGGGTTACCTTGAAGAAATATGCAAAGAAAGGAAAATACTCGAAAATTGGAGAGTGGACATTTTTAGTCGACTGGAGCTGGCGTTAAAAGTGCCAAGCCTGATGTGCCCAATCTGTATGAACAGTAACTCGTCATGCAGTACACTTTTAGTCGACTAAAACTGATGTTAAAACTGCCACCGCCCACTAAAAGACAAAAATAACAGCTAGTTTGAAAAAGTGGAAATGGTGCCCAACGGCTAGAATGATGTGAGAGAGCATATATAGACCTCTTAAACACTCATCCAAAGCAAGATTCAAAGGGGTAACACTCCATACATCAAAGATCAAGTGAGGAAAGATTTTATTTCTCTTTGTTCTTCATTTCTACTATTTTTGAGAGAAAATTGTATTGAGTTAAAACTTGTACTTGGGATCTTTGGGAGATCATTGTACTTCTTTATTCATCTTTTCTTGGGTAGAAACAAGTTAGAATCAACTTGTTTTGAAGATTAGAGCTTAGGGAGAGCTCACTTTGTAAAAGGCTTGGTGGAAACTAGAATTTCATCGGTTTAGTGAAGTGTTTGTGAAAATCCTTGATTGGGGAGATCAAGGTAGATGATGTAGGTGTGGGGAGCACCGAACCTCTATAAATTGTGAGTATTCATCTTCTCTAAACCTTCCTTTTACTTTGTGTTGCAATTTCTCATCTTTTGACCTTCAAACTTCATCTACTTCATCTACCTTTTTACCCAACTTAGCAAAAGTTCTTAAGATTGCCATAAATTGTTCAAAAGTGCTATTCACCCCAGCACCATATCAAGGGCCTAACATGGAATTCGCTTCTCATCTTTAATTTGTGTACTAAATCACTGCCTGGAAGAGAGAACCTGCTCAAACATGATTGTCCTAATTTCGGCGCCAACGTCGACGAGTACTTGAATGGATGGATGAAGAGTAATCCTGGGTTTCTTAACCGTACTCTAGCATCACAAGCCCTTCCCACTCCAGCCTTTGTTTCAAGTAATCAAGTAATTTTTTTTTGGCAATACATGTAATCAAGTAATTTATTAATTCTTTGGCACATTCGCCATACAACCAATGCTTGCTATTCAAAGTTATCACGTGGTATGCCAATTTTTTCAAAAAAAAATCTTTGAAAGATAAACGCAACAAGACTTCGTTGAGGCACCAATTTGGCTCGGAAGGTGCTTCAACTGCTTTGGTTCACCGGGTTGATGAAAAGAAGGCAGTGGACAACATAGGAGGCAGTTAACATAGGAGGTACGCTTAGGAGAAAAAGAGAATTAAAGACCAAAAAAAAAACGAATGGTACAACTGGTTGAAGGGTAAATGTGGAAGTTCATTTAATTTTCATTACACTTGATGGGCAATATTTTCACTCATTGATTGTTTAAGGGATAATTTGGAACTATTACACTAATGAGTCCTTTTCACATTGTCATTACACTTCATGATAATTACCCCTTTATAATTAAACATAAAAAATATTCTTTAGTATTTATAATAATTAGGGTTAGAAGAAGGTTAGCGTAGTGTAGTTGTAAAAGAAATAATTAATAACACTAAATTATAAGGATGTAAATGGTAGAAGAGTATAAAATGTAGGGACATAGGGTGTGTTTAGTACATCAGTGTACCATATTTTGACCGTTTCACCACCGTTTTGGATCCAAACAGAATTTAAGTGTAAACTCCGTTTCAATCGCTGCTCTAATAATCTCATCTATACAGTACCTAATCTAATCTGTACAGTGTAATCTCATCTGTACAGTTGCTAAACAGTGTCAATCGCACCGCTACCGCACCAACATGTTTATGAAAGGAGTAGACTTATAATCTAACAATGAGGTGATCTATGATTCTATTATATTGACTTGAATACCAAATATTAATATAGAACTCTTCTCTATTGTACAAAAAATCAAGATCATAATCAAGATTTAAGATCCAGAATTTCCTCTTTGCCTAAGGACTTGGACCAAATCAAAGCTTATACTCCAACGATATCATTTTCATCATAATAATATATCAAATAAGCTCTGTTTTTCTGGCCAATGAAAAAAATGAAAAGTCATGGCTCCACGCCATAACCAGTTTATGGAGTTGGCAAATGATCAAAACTTCATCATCAAGGTACTAATACTTTGCGGGACTTTTCTTCTGAATTGTACTTATACAAGTTTGCCTCCGGCGACCTTGGCTTCCAGTTCTTTCTCCGTTCTAAAAATAGAAAGTTGTAATTTTGGACCAGAAATCTTAGCCAACGCTAATAATTTGAAATTCCCTTGTCTGCGAGTTCTATCTCTTAACTTTGTTACATTGGACGACGAAAAGATGGTTCATAGCCTGTTAACTAACAGCCCTTTACTAGAGACCATTACTGTAATTTTTATCAGCATCATATTAACTTCATAATAATCTTCCTAAGCTTAAGAAGGCTACGATTGAAGGAGTTGATAAGATCGAGATTGAATCATTACATATCAAAGTACTTCAAAGCCGAGCTTAGCCAAGCTACACTTTAGAGGTCCAAAAGCAATCCCTGCCGTTCGGCCCAAACCTCCTTAAAGCCCAAGGGCCCAAAGACCAGCCAACTAGCACTTCACACATGACCCAAGCGTGCAACCTGGAAATCGATCCAAAGGCATACGAACGCCCTGTATAAACCCAACAACCTTTACAGGGCAGAATTAAGTGTAATAGTTCAGAAAAATAAGTTAAAATATTCCTAGTATACTGGGAAATAAGTTTTTTAAGTGGTATAGTTTGATAAAAAAAATTCATAAATTAAACAAATATACTATAAAAAAAACAAACAAATAAACTAATATTAGTATATTGAGAAGTAAGTTTTTGAAGTGGTATAGCTCGAAAAAAAATTAATAAATTAAACAAACAAACAAATATACTGCAAAAAAACAAACAAACAAATAAACTAAATTCACATTCCATGAGACTTGAACACGGAATCTTATAGTCCAAATACAGTGCACTTACTAGTTGAGCTACCACCTCGGGTACTGGCAAAAAAAAAAAAAAAAAACTTAAACATAAATCCTTTCTGAAGTTTGGAAAAAAACAATGGAGATTTGAGATTATCTGGCCAAAAGATAAAGAGTGAGATTGTCTAGTTAAAACAGAGCAGTACAAGAAAACATGATAATCAATACCGCCAGGTGATTTGAAACTTCCCAAAGAGAAATCAAACAAAATAAAGAAAATAAAGTATTCAAATTTCAAAGCAATTAAAAAAGACACTTGGGTTGATTTCTTTTCTTGGTAAAAGCCATGGCAAAGTATCTGAATTCAATAAATGTTTTTCTCAATCTTTTTCCTTACATGGAAGGTGAGCTTTTTTTAACCAAAACAAAGAAAGTGAGATTAAATTCCCTCCAAATACAAACTATGTAATTAATGCTTTCATTGAATTCCAAGATACATTTATGGAAAGAAAATTTGTACCATGCTTATTGGTCAATTTGAGATTTTCTGTGCTGGAAATTGGACTGTATAAAATGCCATAAACTAGACTGGAAACTTATCTCTTGCACATAAACATAGAACAATGGCAAAGTCTGGGTTCCTACAGGTTTTCGACATTTCCTTCATTCTCATCCTTAGCTTGTGTTTAGGGTCAGCTGCTAATGAAGATAGAAAGGCAAGTTTTTGAGCTACAATTTTTTTAGTAAAAAAAATAAGGGAAAAATGAGTAAAATGAATTGATCAATCGGTTTTCTTGTGATAATGTAGGGCTACATTGTGTATATGGGAGCACTCCCTGGATTGGAATATTCACCATCATCTCACCATATTAGTATACTTCAAGATGTTGTTCAGAGCAGGTAATAACATTTTTGGACTTTAATCACTTTCTTGACCATTTATTGTTTTTAATCACTTTCTGTCTCTACTCTCTACAGCTCTGTTGCAAATTTGCTACTTAGAAGTTATAAAAGGAGTTTCAATGGATTTGCCGCCAACCTCACCAACGAAGAGGCAAAAAGAATGGCCAGTAAGTGCTGCAAAGTCCTTTATCTATTAATTATTAAAGGATTTTATGTGTTGATGAGTTTTAATAAAGCTATATATTATTTTTGCAGGCATGAAAGGGGTAGTATCTGTTTTCCCAAGTACAACTCTCCAAACTCTTACAACGAGATCTTGGGATTTTATGGGTTTGAAGGAGACTGTTATTAGAATTCCTGCTATTGAGAGTGACACCATTATTGGTGTTATTGATACTGGAATCAGGCCGGAGTCAGCTAGCTTTCAGGATGAAGGATTTGGACCTCCACCCAAAAAATGGAAAGGAGTCTGCAAAGGTGGCCAAAATTTCACCTGCAACAAGTAAATCAAAGTTTCTTCCTTACAACTACAATTGATTTGGGTGTTTACCATCTACTTGCAACTTAAAATGATTAATGATTTCCTTGCAGCAAGCTCATTGGAGCCCGATTTTACCCATCAATTGCTACTCAGACTGCAAGAGATGTAATTGGTCATGGCACTCATACTGCATCTACCGCGGCCGGTAACATAGTGAAAAATGCTAGCTTCTTCGGACTGGCGCAAGGTACTGCAAGAGGAGCAGTTCCATCTGCCAGGATTGCTGCATATGCAGTCTGTGAAATAACTGGATGCAAGTCAGAGGATATTTTGGCAGCTTTTGATGATGCTATTGCTGATGGAGTTGATGTTATATCAATTTCAATAGGAGGACAAGTTGCAGAGAAGTTTCATGGTGATTGCATCGCCATTGGTGCTTTTCATGCCATGGCTAAAGGAATCATTACCTTAAATTCTGCTGGCAATAATGGTTTATCTGGGTTACATACATTGTCAAGCGTAGCACCATGGATGGTTTCTGTAGCAGCAAGTACCATAGATCGCCAGTTGATTGACAAGGTTGTCCTTGGGAATGGAAAGATAGTAAATGTATGTATCTTGATTCTTATTCAAGTGTTTGCTATGCCTTTTTATTTATTGTTTGATGATAACTTTCTTTAAGCTTCTAATGATTATGTTTTTGTAATCAGGGCTTCTCAATTAATCGCTTCAATCTCAATGGAACAAAGTTCCCTATAGTATATGGAAAACAAGTTACAAAAAAGTGTTCGGAAGAAAAGGCTAGGTTGGTTCAACTTCACAATGATTTTTTTTTTTAAATTTCCCCTCAAATAGAATTAATATTATGAAAAACAATTTACTTTCTGCTCATTTTTCAGGAATTGTGGGTTTGGGTGTCTAGACAGAAGTTTAGTAAAGGGAAAGATTGTGCTTTGCGATGACTTTGATGGAATCTCTAATGCTCATATAGCTGGTGCTGTGGGATCAATTATGCGAACCGACAAGAAGTTGGAAAATATTTCAGTTGTGGTTAGATTTCCTGCATCCGCTTTAAACCAAACCAACTATGATGTTGTCAAGTCCTACCTGAATTCGACCAAGTATGTACATTTATCCAAATATATTATTTATGTAGATGAATTCCTTTGCAAAAGTTATTTATGTAAATTCATATATCACTTGATTAGTGCCTATGTCTTATGTATTGCAGAAAACCTGAAGGAGGGATTTTAAAAAGTGAGGCCATTGAAGATGCTACTGCTCCACTTGTTGCTGTGTTCTCTTCTCGGGGTCCAAATCTCATTACACCAGACATTTTGAAGGTAACCCTTTTTGCATAGCTGGGTAATTATTGTTCTCTCCAGTCCATATCATTCCTTTTGCCTTGCATTTCTGCTAATACAAATATCAATGCAGCCGGATTTAAGTGCTCCAGGGGTGAATATCTTGGCAGCATCAGTAGGTCCTGAATCAGACACGAGTAACGTTTTTAGATTTGATTCTGGAACATCAATGGCATGCCCTCATGCTGCTGGAGTGGCTGCATATGTTAAGACATTTCATCCTGATTGGTCCCCTTCTGCCATCAAATCTGCTCTCATGACTACTGGTATACTTTTACTACTTCTATTTAGTTACTTTGTTAGCTAAATCCATATAGACTTTCATCTGACCAAAATTTGATGCTCCTAACTTGCAGCTTGGGCCATGGATCAATCCAAAAGTCTAGGAGGCGAATTCGCTTATGGTTCCGGGCATATTAATCCAATAAAAGCTAGGGATCCAGGACTTGTGTATGAAGCATTGAAAGAGGACTACATAAAATTATTCTGTAGCATAGGATATACCTTAGATCAAATCAAAGCTATAACAGGAGACAAAAGCTCATCTTGTCCACCAAGTTCTCAAAGTGTTCCACCTAAAGATCTAAACTACCCTTCCATGGCAGCTTTTGTGTCATCAAATGAGTCATTCACTGTAAATTTTCACAGAACGGTGACAAATGTTGGGCTTGCAAATTCCACCTACAAGGCACAAGTCTCTCCAAATCCAAGACTTAAAGTTGAAGTGATTCCAGACTTTCTCTCCTTCAAGTCATTACAGGAAAAGAAGTCTTTCAATGTTACTGTTATTGGAAAAGGTTTGGAATTTTGTTCCATGCTTTCTGCATCATTGATCTGGTTTGATGGCATACATACAGTTAGAAGTCCCATTGTTATACACACAACTGCGGACCATTTGTGTCAATAATAATAAAGCTTTGGTTGAATGAGTTATATATTGATGTCACTAATGAATAGTGACTTACAAATTGTTTTAGATGGCTTTCTGTAGATCGGTTAATGAAGTGGTTAATAAAATTGAGTAAGAGGAGTGGCAATAATATTGAAGCAATTAAGATCAGAGAGTAAAAGAATAGAGAAAAGAGAAAACTAGTACTACCTCCGTCCCATATTATCTGTCCACTTCTATTAGGGGAAAAGTGGACAGATAATATGGGACGGAGGGAATACTAAACTTAATTATACATATTGATGCCGAAAAAAAAAAACTTAATTATACATATTAGGACTAATTTGATACTCTTTCTAGAGTATGGGGATAATTTTTCTATTATTCCTAAAACTTTAAACAGTTCAAAATTTCCAATGAAAAAATATGGAGATTGGAGAGTTGGGATTGTCTGGCCAGATAAAGAAGTCGAGATTGAAACTACTCTAACAGAGCTGGAGAAGAAAACATGAGAATCAGTACCACCAGGTGCCATCCTACTTGAAACTTCCCAAAAAGAAATCGAACAAAATGAAGAAAAGAATGTATTTTAAGTAACTAAAAGACTTATTTGATAAACCGTTCAAAATTTTCAATGTTTTGCTTTTTTTCATGTGTTTGAGTTTGATAATACATTTTAGATTTTGCTTTTTTTTTTTGAAATCATATTAAGAAGGAGAAGGATTACATATATAAGAAGGTAAATAACATTTCCAAACTCTCTGATCACCTATCCTACACTCCGACTTAGCTGTGAGCCAAAATATTAGCTTCCCGATTGATATAAGAAAAAGAGACTGAATCAAAAGTTGAAGTAAGAGCTAGAATGTCATGAATCAAAAAAGCACTTGACCATAACGATTCCTTTCCCTTCTCAATCTCCTTAATAGCAAGCTTACCATCCGATTCAACACTCAAGCTGGTGTAGCCATTCTCCCTGCTAATTCAAGACCAAATATGACCGCCATACATTCCGCCTGCAGGACACCTCCTACTCCATCCACCCTACTAATTCCGCCAAGAATTACATCCCCATCTGCATTGCCAATGACCATTCCTAGTGAAGCTTGGCCAGTTTGATAGTTAAAAGCAGTATCACAATTGAGTTTCAAACATCCAGAATTTGGCGCCTTCCATTGCTGCACAAATCGTCTATGAGGTAAACTCCTCTCTCCATGAATACTCTGCAGCCCACATTTTAGATTTTGCTTAATAAAAAATTTTCAGTTGAAAAATATTGAATTAGATAAGTAACTAAAGTTTGGTAAAAAGAAAAAGAAAGGTAACTAAGGACTAAAGAGCAACTTATTATTTAACCAAATGACTATATTACCCTCAAAACAATTAACGTCTCCTTCCTCCTTGTTTCAATCTAATCCCAATCCTCCCATAAGACCAGAACAAAAAAAAAAAAAAAAAACCTTTTTTTTTTAGCCGAGGAGGAAAAAAAAATACTTCTCTCAAAATTGTTTTTTTAAACTATCAAAGAACCATTCAAGTAAAATTGGATAAGGAACCATTCAAGTAAAATTGGATTTAATTATTTTTCTTCTTGTTGTTCTTCTCTCATCTTTTTGGACGTAAACCTTCAGATCTTGTGTTCCCCAAAAAAAAAATCTGGTCCCAGAAAAAAAAAAAAAATCAACAATTGCAGGATATTGGGCTTGTGCCAGCTTCATATGTTCTGCGTTGGGAGAAGAAAGACATATTAAAAAGCATTACTTTAGTTTAATTGGCTTTTTTTTTTTAACATTCATATACATTTTTGTAGTTATTATTTGATAGTACATCCTCATTGTAGTTTTTGGACTCCACAAATGAGTTTAAAGATTGACAAGTCCCCAATTTCAAAATTAATTAGATTTTAAATATTTCAATCTTGTCTCTAAGGGGACACATGTCATCCTCTAAACTCCATTAACGTCTGACAATCTATTGAATAATTTTTCATTTTTTTTAGGTTAACATTCATATAATTTATGTAACAATATTTGTTTAAAAAGTAATTTTATGTTATAATAATAAGGGTCCCAATGTAAATTAAATTATTTTTATCAAACACTATTTATATATTAAGTCATTAATTTTCAAATCGTACTAAAATTTCAAGTGTAAAGTGTCTTAATGGCAAAGGGTAATTATTTGATATATTTGATTATGTAAATTTTGGACTCCATAAATGGGGTGTGAAGTTGACTTATATCCATTTTTTGAATTAATTTTTTTTAAAAAATATAAATTAAAACTATTCCCTAAAAGACACATATCAACTCTTAATCCCACGTGTAGTTTGCTAAACTCCATTGACAATGTATTAAATAATTTTCCAAATTCTCTCACAAAAAAAAAATTTCAAAATTTCGATACTTAATTTTGCGGTACTTTTTCAGTTTTAAAGCACATTTGGCCTTTTTTCTCTTGTTTCTAGCAATGGCAAAGTGTCTTAATTTTGTACGCAGCCGACCGTAGATAGACTTGCCCACCAAACTCAGGTGCGCCCCGTTTGTGAACTAGATGCATGACCCGGGTTGAATCCGGATGAGTCAAAGCACTAGATAGAAAAAAGGTAAATTATGCAATACACCGTCAGTGGAGTTTAACAGACTACATAAGTAGGTCCTGAAGGGTGACATGTATCCTCTAGGGACTAGATTGAAATATTTAAAACTTAATTAATTAAAAAATTTGACATGTGTCAACTCCACAACCCCATTTGTGGAGTCCAAAATTTACACCGGTGTATCAAATAATTACCCTAGAAAAAAAACGTCTTAATTCAATAAATGTTTTTCTCATTCTTTTTCCTTACAAGGAAGGTGAGCTTAGATTCCCTGCAAAATACAAATTATGTAATTAATACTTTCATTGAATTCCAAGATACATTTATGGAAAGAAACTTTCTACCATGCTTATTGGTCAATTTGAGATTTTGTGTGCTGGAAATTGGAGTGTATAAAATGCCATAAACTAGCCTATAAACATATCTCTTGCACAGAAACATAAAACAATGGCAAAGTCTGGGTTCCTTCGAGTTTTCGACATTTCCTTTATTCTCATGCTTAGCTTGAGTTTATGGTCTGCAGCCGCTAATGAAGATAGAAAGGCAAGTTTTTGAGCTACAAATTTTTTTTAGTGAAAAAACAGGGGAAAAAAGAGTAAAATGAATTGATCGGTTTTACTGTGATAATGTAGGGCTACATTGTGTATATGGGAGCACTCCCTGGATTGGAATATTCACCATCATCTCACCATATTAGTATACTTCAAGATGTGGTTAAGAGCAGGTAATAATATTTTTGGATTTTAATCACTTTCTTGACCATTACTTATTGTTCTTAATCACTTTCTGTCTCTACTCTCTACAGCTCTGTTGCAAATTTGCTACTTAGAAGTTATAAAAGGAGTTTCAATGGATTTGCTGCCAAGCTCACCAATGAAGAGGCAAAAAGAATGGCCAGTAAGTGGGGCAAAGTCCTTTATCTATTAGTTTTATTAAAGGATTATATGTGTTGATGAGTTCTAATAAAGCTATATATTATTTTTGCAGGCATGAAAGGGGTAGTATCTGTTTTCCCAAGTACAACTCTCCAAACTCTTACAACGAGATCTTGGGATTTTATGGGTTTCAATGAGACTGTTACTAGAATTCCTGTTGTTGAGAGTGACACCATTATCGGTGTCATTGATACTGGAATCTGGCCAGAGTCAGCTAGCTTTAAGGATGAAGGATTTGGTCCTCCACCCAAAAAATGGAAAGGAGTCTGCAAAGGTGGCAACAATTTCACCTGCAACAAGTAAATATAAATTTCTTCCTCACAACTACAATTGATTTGGGTCATGACTTAGTGTTTGCCATCTATTTGCTACTTTTAATTATGTTGATTTCCTTGCAGCAAGATAATTGGAGCCCGATTTTACTCATCAATTTCTCCTTCAAGTGCAAGAGATGAAATGGGTCATGGTAGTCATACTGCATCAACTGCGGCTGGTAACATAGTGAAAAATACTAGTTTCTTCGGATTGGGGCAAGGTACTGCACGAGGAGCCGTTCCCTCAGCCAGGATTGCTGCATATAGAGTTTGTGATGGAAATGGATGCAAGTCAAAGGATATTTTGGCAGCTTTTGATGATGCTATTGCTGATGGAGTTGATGTTATAACAATTTCAATAGGAGGAATAAATCCACTTTTGTTTCATGAAGATGTCATTTCCATTGGTGCTTTTCATGCCATGGCTAAAGGAGTTATCACCTTACATGCTGGTGGCAATATAGGAGGGTTGTACACAATAACAAGTGTAGCACCATGGATTGTTACTGTAGCAGCAAGTACCATAGATCGTGAGTTTATTGACAAGGTTGTCCTTGGGAATGGAAAGACACTAAATGTATGTATCTTGTTCAAGTGTTTTTCATATGCCTCATTTTTAATTATTTGATGATAACTTGCTTTTAACTTCTAATGATTCTGTTTTTTGTAATCAGGGCTTCTCAATTAATTCTTTCAATCTCAATGGAACAAAGTTCCCCGTAGTATATGGAAAAGAAGTTACCACAAGCTGTTCAGACTATCAGGCCATGTTGGTTCAACTTTGACTATAATTTTTATTTCAATCTCACTTTTAAATTGAATTAAGATTAGTAATAAGTTTCTATTCATTTTTCAGGTTTTGTCAACCAGATTGTCTAGACAGTAGTTTAGTCAAGGGAAAGATTGTGCTTTGCAATCGGATTAAAGGAAACTTCGTTGCTAGTTTAGCTGGCGCTATGGGATCAATTATGCGAAACGAGTTTGAGAATCTTTCTCCTGTGGTTACGTTACCTGCATCAGCTTTAAACAAAACCAACTATGATGTTATCAAATCCTACGTAAATTCGACCAAGTATGTCCATCTATCCAAATATTTTGTAAATTCCTTTGCAGAAGTTATTTAAGTGAATTCATAATTAGTTGACTAAGTCTTATATTTGCAGAAAACCTGAAGCTGGGATATTGAAAAGTGAGGCCATTAAAGATGCTACTGCTCCAATTGTTGCTACCTTCTCTTCTCGGGGTCCAAATTCAGTTGTACCAGACATTTTGAAGGTAAGTACCCGTTTTGCATAGCTCGAATCAGTATTGCTATCTTGGATTTTTGCTTATACAACACTCATGACAACGCAGCCGGATTTAAGTGCTCCAGGGGTGAATATCTTGGCAGCATATTCACCACTAGGCACACCCGCGAATGATGACTCAGACACGAGGCACGTTGATTACAGCATAGCAACTGGAACTTCAATGGCATGCCCTCATGCTGCTGGGGTAGCTGCATATGTTAAGACATTTCATCCTGATTGGTCCCCTTCTGCTATCAAATCAGCACTCATGACTACAGGTATACTTTTACTACTTTGATTTAGTTACTTTGTCAGCTAAATCCATATAGACTTCTATCTGACCAAAATTTGATGTTCCTAACTTGCAGCTTGGGCCATGGATCAATCCAAAAGTGGAGGAGGCGAATTGGCTTATGGTTCTGGGCATATTAACCCAATAAAAGCTAAGGATCCAGGACTTGTGTATGAAGCATTAGAAGTGGACTACATAAAATTGTTGTGCAGCATAGGATATACCTTAGATCAAATCAAAGCTATATCAGGAGACAAAAGCTCATCTTGTCCTCCAAGTTATCAAAAAGTACCACCTAAGGATCTAAACTACCCTTCCATGACAGCTTCAGTGCCACCAACAGAAGAGTCATTCACAGTTAATTTTCTCAGAACAGTGACAAATGTAGGGCTTGCAAACTCCACCTACAAGGCACAAGTCTCTCCAAATTCAGGCCTTGAAGTTGAAGTTGTTCCTAACATTCTCTCCTTCAAATCATTACAGGAAAAGAAGTCTTTTAATGTTACTGTAACTGGAAAAACTTTGGAACAAGCTTCCATGGTTTCTGCATCTTTGGTCTGGTCTGATGGCATCCATATAGTTAGAAGCCCAATTGTTGTACACGCATACCCACCGGTTAGAGTTGTTCCTCATGTTCTTTTGAAGAATTAAACCAAGTTCTGGAATGCTAGAATATTATGCTACTATATATATGGGTTATTACATACATGGAAAGAAATAAAATGATTTCAGTTAAGTATGATGTTATTTTCCTTGAGTAGTATATTTTGTGTTTTACTCCGTACCAAGTTTAATTACCTAAATAAATTCAAATCTTCCAATCAATTGTTCAATTAATAATTGTAATAATGATTCTTTCATCAGTTTTCTTAATGTTATGAGATTTTATATAATCTTTGTTTTCCTTGAATAATAGTTCTTTAAATATAGTTTGGATTTTGGAGAACCTTGTAAACAAAACTGCAGATCAGTTTTTTTTATCCTTTTCCCGAATGGAAAATCGAAATCTGAATTAAAAGTTGGTAATTGACTGAAAGATTCTCTCTTAACTTTTGAAATGGGGCTTAATCTTAATTTAGAACAAGTAAATGTTTTGACAAATTGTTTAACCAAAAATGTATGACAAATTGGCTTGTACAGTTGTAATTTTGGAAATTTTCTAAATGAGATTTAAGAAAATAAAATTATGAATACAACTTTTATTTTTTATTAATTTTATTTTAAGTTAATAACGTCTTCACTAATAAAATCAAATTAACCATACGATCGATAGAGCTTGTCCAAGATGCAAAATTTTTTATGTTTTTTTAAAAAATTTCCAACTAGTTCAATGGTTTATATGAAATATTTTTAATTTAAAGATACATAAACAAACCAAATTCACACTTTTCAGATTAAATAAAACTTAGTTGGCGTGAGTCTAAGAAATTTTGCCAACGGGGTCAATATTCAGACTTAGTTGATCAAAGGACATTTGGCCTTTGGTTTCTTTTCTTGTTTGCAGCAATGGCAAAGCGTCTGAATTCAATGAATGTTCTTCTTATTCTTATAATTCCTTGCATGGAAGGAGAGCTCGCATTCCCTATAATACAAAATATGTAATTAATGCATCCATTGAACAGAATTTCCAATATCCGTAAATCCATTGCATCATGCTTATTGGTCAAATTGAGATTCAATGTTCAGAATTGTATTTAAAATATAAATCTAGTCTTTTCGAAACTTATCTCTTGCAGAGAAAAACAGAACAATGGCAAAATCTGGGTTCCTTGATATTTCCTCCATTCTCATGCTTAGCTTGAATTTGTGGTCTGCAGTAGCTAATGAAGATAGAAAGGCAGGTTAATCTATTGGCACCAATTGCTATTTGTGAATGACTAATTATAGTCAAAAATGAAAAAAAAAAAAAAGATTGTATTGAGGAAAGTGAATTGATCAGTTTTTGGGTGATAATGCAGGCCTATATTGTGTACATGGGGGCACTTCCTAGAGTTGAATATTCACCATCATCTCAACATCTAAGTATGCTTCAAGAAGTTGTTCAGACCAGGTTTTATTTTAAAATTTTCCCATTCTTCCCCTTTTAGAATTAACCTTTCTTGACCATTTATTGATTCTAATCTCTATCTGTCTCTAAAGCTCTGCTGCAAATTTCTTCCTAACAAGTTATAAAAGGAGTTTCAATGGATTTGCTGCCAAGCTCACCAATGAAGAAGCAAAAAAACTGGCCAGTAAGTGTGACAAATCCAATTTCTCTAGATTAAGTGTTAAAGTTCTGATAAAATTATATATATTTCTAGGTATGGAAGGGGTAGTATCTGTTTTTCCAAGTAGAACTCTCCACCCTCTAACAACAAGATCTTGGGATTTTATGGGGTTCAATGATACTGTAATCAGAAGTTCTTCTGCTGAGAGCAACATCATTATCGGTGTCATTGATACTGGAATCTGGCCAGAATCAGCTAGCTTTCAAGATGAAGGATTTGGTCCTCCACCCGAAAAATGGAAAGGAGTCTGCAAAGGTGGCACAAATTTCACCTGCAACAAGTAAATATAAATTCCTTCTTTACTAATTTGGTGATTCTGGCCTTTCCCATTTATTTGTTGTTTAAAGTTCTTTCACTGATTTCCTTGCAGCAAGATCATTGGAGCCCGATTCGCCTCATCATTGACTGCTCAAACCGCAAGAGATTTTGAGGGTCATGGTAGTCATACTGCATCTACTGCAGCTGGTAACAAAGTTATAGATGCTAGTTTTTTCGGGCTAGGGCAAGGCACGGCAAGGGGAGCAGTTCCTTCTGCCAGGATTGCGGCGTATAGAGTCTGCGAACCAGGAGGCTGTGAAACAGCGAGTATTTTGGAAGCTTTTGATGATGCCATTGCTGATGGAGTTGATGTTATAACAGTTTCGTTAGGAGGACAAGATGCAGCTGATTTACATGAGGATGTCATTGCAATTGGTGCTTTTCATGCTATGGACAAAGGGATTATTACCTTAAATTCAGCTGGCAATAGTGGTTTATCAGGTTTACAATCAGTTGCAAGCGTAGCACCGTGGATGGTTTCTGTAGCAGCAAGTAACATAGATCGCCAGTTCATTGACAAGGTTATACTTGGGAATGGGAAGACATTAAGTGTATGTACCATAAACTTATGTCTTTTGTTTTTTAAACTTTTACTTCAAACTTCAAATGCTTCCGTTTATGTAATTTCAGGGGTTTTCAGTTAATTCCTTTTGTCTCAATGGAAGAAAGTTCCCCATAGTATATGGCCAAGATGTTTCAACAGACTGTCCGGAAGCTGCAGCCATGTTGGTCCAAATTGACTATAATTTTTTTATTCAATTTCCCTCTAAAATATAGAATGAGAGACAGAAAAATATTCATTTTTGTCATTTTCAGGGCTTGCGAGGAAGGCTGTGCAAACAGTAGTTTAGTGAAGGGAAAGATTGTGCTCTGTGATGAGTTTAAAGGAAACTTTATGGCTCAACAAGCTGGTGCCGTGGGATCAATTTTGCTTAATGATAAGTTTGAGAATTATTCAGCTGTGGTCTCATTACCTGCATCGGCTTTAAGCAATGAAAGCTATGAGTTTGTCAAATCCTATTTGAAGTCCACCAAGTAAGTATGAGATATATCTAGTTCAAGGTTATTATCCATGTTAATTCATCAGGAGATTTAATTCCCATGATTAATATTGCAGAAAACCTGAAGCTGAGATACTAAAAACTGAGGTTATTGAAAATTCTGTTGCCCCTGTTGTTGCTGGCTTCTCTTCTCGAGGTCCAAATTTTATTATACCAGACATTTTGAAGGTATGCATTTTCATCTATACAATAAATTCACCATAAAAAATGTGCTTATGTAAAACTCCACATGGCAATGCAGCCGGATTTAACAGCTCCAGGGGTGAATATCTTGGCAGCATATTCACCACGAGGTTCACCCGCGAATGATGATTCAGACACGAGGCAAGTTGAATACAATATAGTATCTGGAACATCAATGTCATGTCCTCATGCTGCTGGAATTGCTGCATATGTTAAGACATTTCATCCTGACTGGTCCCCTTCTGCCATTAAATCTGCTCTCATGACTTCTGGTACTTTTGCTACTTTGATTTTAGCTGTTATGTGTAACTAAATCTATGTAGACTTCTCTCTGACCAGAATTTTGTATGTTCTTTACAGCTTGGGCAATGGATCAATCCATAAATCAAGACGGTGAATTCGCCTATGGTTCCGGGCATATAAACCCAATAAAAGCTAGAGATCCTGGACTTGTTTATGAAGCATTTAAAGAGGACTACATAAAATTGCTTTGCAGCATAGGATATACTTTAAATCAAATTAAAGCTATATCAGGAGACAATAGCTCATTTTGTCCTCCAAGTTCTCAAAATGTTCCACCTAAGGATCTAAACTACCCTTCCTTGACAGCTTTAGTGCCATCAAATGAGTCTTTAACAGTTAATTTTCACAGAACAGTCACGAATGTTGGGCTTGCAAACTCCACCTACAAGGCACAAGTCTATTCGAATTCAAGACATTCTCTCCTTCAAGTCATTACAGGAAAAGAAGTCTTTCAATGTTACTGTAAGTGGAAAAAGTTTGAAACCGTCTTCCATGGTTTCTGAATCTTTGGTCTGGTCTGATGGAATCCATATAGTTAGAAGCCCAATTGTTGTACACACATACCAAGGAGAAACCAAAATTGTGAGAAAGAAATATTAGAGTTGTTTCCTTGTTATAATTCCTTAGATAGTAGATACATCTTAAAATAAAATATATCATGGCACACTGTAAGATTCCATGTTCTAAAAACCATGATTGAAATTATTGAGAGTAGTGACAACATGGGAATTGAAAATATTTGCACCTCTTATGAAACATTTGATCTTGTTTATAATGTCTTTGGCATTGATTCAGCTCTAAAGTTTAAACCAAATAAGATGTGCCGAGGTTTGAAACAGAGTTTCAACTCTGTAATTTCTGATGCTGGATTGCTAAATATCGTCCCATTTTTGCTATTTACCGCCCCATTTTTCACGCTTTTTTACGCTTTTGCCCTTTGCTTCATTTTCTAATCTTGAAACTATCACGAACGTAGAATAGCGTTAACATGTTATATTTTGATGACGATTTAAGAAAAATGAACGATAACGTGCCGTATTTTGATGACGATTTCAGAAAAATGCAATTTTTGACGAATTTTAGGACTGATGACCCGTGCCGCCCCAAGAGGGCGGCTTACCATGGGGAGGCCGCCCAACTTGGGCGGCGTCACCATTGGGCAGGCCGCCCAACTTGGGCGGCGTCACCATTGGGCAGGCCGCCCCACTGGGGCGGCTTCACTATGAATAGGCCGCCCCGGTTGGGCGGCTTCGCCAGGGCAGGCCGCCCGGTGGGGCGGCTTCGCCACGGTAGGCCGCACCGGTGGC
>AWWV01015038.1:0-42480 GCA_001974805.1 Corchorus capsularis
CGCGACCCGGCCACGGCTGGGTCGCGCGCGGGTCGCGGCCTGCCATGGTCCGGGTCGCGTGCGACCCGTGTAGCGACCCACGCCATGGCGGGTCGCGATCGAATTGCGGCCTACCACGGTCCGGGTCACGCGCTTTCGCGACCCGCCTGTGTTCATCTTTTTATTTTATTGTTGTTCTTTAAAGTTTTTTTTTAGATTTTCCTTTAATTTCCTTTTGTCCTTTAATAAGTATTGGACAATTCATTTAGTTTCAATGGGTATGGATATGTCAATATTAGCTAGGGCTGCAAATGAACATGATTTTCGATGAACGGCTCGTGAATAGGGTCGGTTAAAGCTCGTTTATGTTTCAACGAGTCTGAACAAAATTTTAGTGTTCATTTAATAAACGAGCCGAGCTTGAATAATGAGTGTTCAGTTCGTTTATGTTCGCGAACATGTTCGATAAATGTTCATTTATTAGCTCAGTTATTGTTTGTTTAAATACTCGTTTAAAATTCGTTTATGGTTCGTTAAGATTAAAAAATATATTATTATATCCATTTAAAATCATTTATTTGTTTGTTTGTTTAGTTATGACTTGTTTATTGTTTACTTAAGTTGTTCATAAATAACTTTTATTTTATTGATAAATTAATATATGTTCGTGAACGTGTTCAATTAGTGTTCATGAACCCGTTTGTTTATTGTTCACGAACAAGAACATTTAACCGAGCCGAACATAAACGAACATGAACATTATATTTTATAAACGAGCTGAGCTCGAACGAGCCTCATAAAATTTAAACGAACACGAGCCGAGCTTGAACAAGACAAAATGTTTGCGAACATGACTGAGTTTGTGTTCAAGCTCGTTCGAGCTCGACTCGTTTGCAGCCCTAATATTAACAAGAGGACTTTAATATTTGATTAATGATAAATAGATATTTGTTTTTTTACTTTTTTTTTCAAAAAAAACATACTTTCAATCCGAAAAATCTTTGCTCATGCGTTTTGATGTTGTTTTACTTGAATGATTTTGAATGATTGAGTTTTGAAAGTTTGAAGGTTGAGAGAATTGAAAAGTTTGAAGTTTGAAGTTAAAAGGCAAAATAGTTCTTAGGGGGCGGTGCCTAGTAAAAGGGGGCGGTGCCCATCGTCAGGGACAGCTCATTTGCCCTGGCTTATAATACTGTCTGCAGATACTGTAATCTACTGATCCCCCTGCTCCAGTTAAAAGAATTTGCTTTTCTCCATGTTATAACTAATTTTTTCTCTTTGTTTCTAATATATACTTGTGCTCTTATTGCAGAGGCTCGTTAGTCATTTCTTATTTGCTAAATATTCATTGAGCATGCACAAGACTGAGTTAGTTCTATCTTTGTAATATCTCAATGCTGCTATTTTCAATCTCTATATATTCTCTAATTGGCTTGCATTATTATTTTATTTTTGGTTAGAGGTTATTTAGGAAAAGTTAATATTGCACTTATATAGCATATGTCCTAATTTATACACTATTTTGTAATGGTATACTATGTTATATATAAAGCTAAATATTAGCATAGTATTATGATATATTACATGCTATATTTGGAAGGGTCTATTGTTGCAGACAAGTTAATAATGTTTCTTCTAGGTATATAAACTATCTTGTGTTCTGATTGGACTTCCGTAGATTGAGTAGCTCGATTTTTAGTTCATCAGTATGGGTTATGTTATAAGAATTTGCTTTTCTCCATGTTATAACTGATTTTTCTTTTTATTTCTAATATACTTGTGCTCTTATTGTTGACTGTTGCAGTGATGTCCTGGCGCCATTACTTGAAAGATGTAGAATTTCAGAGCTTTACCATCTTGACGGTGATGCATTGGGCCGAATCTCCCAGAGGGAGTTGTTATGGGATTGCTTTAGAATGGGAAAAGCTTGAGTTTGCTATGGTATTGCAAATTTCTTTTAATTAGTGGGCTTTCTTCCTTTTAACATTACAGTTTGATGGAAGTTGTTAATCCAAATTTTATCAAAACAGAGTAGATTTATAACATATCAATTTGCAACCACAAGAGAAATTGAGCAAATAAGATTTTATTTTTATTAATTAATATGTACTTACCAAATATTAATTGAGCAAATGCAATATAACTCTACCTTTATACACATAAAATAATTTCAATTTTCAAAGTCCTAAAGCCTCAGCCCATATATAAACCGGCCCTAATTATATATATATATATACCTATACTAATTAATAATTATCCCCGAGGCAGAGCCGCTCCTAATAACTCAGTAAAAGTTTTCTTCTTCCAAGTATTTGGATTTACATGCAGGTAATTCAGAATATCATCTTTTCTTCTTTGATAATAATTCAAATTTTTTTATTTTTTTATTTTTGCAGAATCCTTTAATCTATTACCTGTAATTCCATGTAATTCTTAAACCCTGGTACAAAAGGCAGGGAGGGTAGGGAGGGTTTGAAGGGTTCTGGTAAAGTTAAAATTTTCCCACTACTTTGTTTTTGGTGGTTATGAATAGAAGCAATTTTTAGTTTTTGTCTACCCGATTTGTTATATGTTCTTTTATTCAATCAATTGTTGATTGTATCCCTCAAAAAAAAAATTGTTGATTGTATGTGCCAAATTTTGGTATAAATTTTACCAAGGAATTCTGATAGCCTTGTCATGAACTTGCTCAGATGTTTTTTCTGTTCAGTTGCTCTTAATATTGGATTGCATAACATCAGACATGGATAGGATCTCAGACCTTCCTCCTGACATCATCCATCAGATTATGTCTCACCTCTCCGCAAAACAAGTAGCTCAGACCACTTTACTTTCAAAGCAATGGAAAGACTATCTACGGCCATCCTTCCCTATCTTGGTCTTCAGTCACTTCGACTTCATCGACTATAGTGGGAAAGAAGAGACAGAGGAGTGTGATTGGTTTATCGAGCGAGTTTTCGAGCTTAATATTGAAAAATTTCAAGAATCAATGAAGGGCTTTACAGAATTTATCGATGCAACATTGGATCGTTTTTGCAAGATGAAGTTAAGGATGGACAAATTTAAGCTAATTATTGGTACCACTCGCAATTCGGAACCCTGGTCATGTCTTGTTGACAAGTGGATTGGATTAGCCCTGGAAAATCAGGTGAAAGATCTAACTCTGCAAATATTTCACGATCAACTTTACCTTTTGCCTGAGACCGTCTTCTCAACAAAATCAATCACTAATGCTTTCAATTTTCATTCTCTCAAAAAATTAAAACTAGTGGAAGTCAACTTAGACGAGTTGATGATCCAGAAACTCACTGGTCAGTCCCCTTCGCTTGAAGTTATTGATCTGAACGGCTGTGAAGGTTTTGCAGATTGCCATGTTCCTGAACTTCCAAGACTCAAGAAATTTATTATGTCCACATCACAAGATCTTAAAAGCATACAAATTGTAGCTCCAAATCTTCATTACTTCGACCTTTTTTATAGTAAATTAGAAAGACCCCTGTTTAGAATTAACTGCCCCAATGGCAATTTGAGAGATTTAAAGTTGTATGGTAACCTGATTGAAGACGACCATACTTTTCAGGATTTAATCTCAAAATGCCCTTTGCTTGAGGGTTTAAGAATTAGGTCCTGTGACACCCTAAGTAAGGTCACCATTTCAAGTCAAAGACTTAAGCAGTTAGAGTTTAGTGAATGCAATGAGTTAGAGGCTGTTCACATTGATACTCCGAATTTACTTGGGTTCTGTTTCGAGTGTACTCAAGTTCCCATTGCTTCAATAAATGCACCATGTCCATGGGAGATCTCTTTCGGACATTGGAATGATAATGTTGATACACATTGGTATCTGAAGTTGCAAAAGTTTCTTGGAACCTCTAAACATATTCAAAAGTTGAGGATGAGGACTTTCTATTTTGAGGTATATATATATATTTATCTTTGCTCTGTTTTATACTTCAAATAAATATACCTGATTTATCTCTCTATTGGAAGGATTTAATCTATGTTCTGACTTGTTTTATCTCTTATGGTTTCATTTTCTGATTCTCATCATCAATTTCCCCAAGCATTCCTTTAATTTGCAAGAGTTTAGACAAAGTTCACCTTCTCGGCCAATTGAAGTTCAGGATTTGGAACTTTGCCATGTGCAAGAATCTCAATGTGCAATCTTGGATGGCATTTTCTCTGTTTGTTATCCCAAAACTTTGTCACTTGGAATAGATCAAAGCACAATCCACGCGGTAATTATAATGTTGTTATTTCCTTTTTTTCTCTGTATTCTAGTCAGGTCAGGGGTTCTTTTATAGTAGTACTTGCTAATTAAGACAATATATAGAAAATAATTCATTGAAGTAAATATTCTTTAATTTCTTCTGCATGCTCCGGCAGGAAGTTTACAAGGCACTGGCGGCGGCAACAAGAGATCATGTTAACTGTTGCAGTGATAGCTTTGTCAAGTGCTGGCGCCATTACTTGAAAGATGTCAAATTTCTGAGCTTTGAGGGAGGTATTTTAAGCTGGGGTAAACGTTATCTTGATGGTGATGCATTGATGAAAGCATGGCCGAATCTCCCACAAGGAGTTGTTCACTTTGCTTTAGAATGGTGTTTTGATGTGGATGAAGCTTGAATTTATTATGGTTTCGTTAATTGGAAAACAACATAAATTAAATTGAGTTAGTGGCTTTCTTTCATTCCAACATTACAGCTTTTCTTGGAATTGAAATTAAATAAATTTCATATTTCTACTTACCGTTACCGTTGAGAGATTAACTCCATGCGATTACACTTCCTGGTATTTTGAAAATATAAAAAATGACAATGGAAAATACTATATATAAGAAGGGTTTAAATTATATAATAGGATGATCTTTTTTTTTTTTAGATAAAAGCAGATCATTTATTCATTTCATGATGGAGAAGGATTACAAATATATGCAGGTAAATAGCCCACCCACACCCTTTAACTTCCCACCCTACATTGAGAATGATTCCCTCTTTGGCAAAATCGAAAGAAATAGATTCAAACTGGGAAGAAGGAGCAAAACCTCATGAGCAAAACCTCATGGATTTAAGAAGCACTCATCCACAATGAGTTGTTACCCTTTTTGATCTCTTCAATGGCTTGTTTGCTGTCTGATTCAACAATCAACGACGTATATCCGTTTCCCCATGCTACCTCAAGACCAAAGATAATAGCCATACATTATGCATGCAGGACACTGTCAACCCCCTCCACGCTACTAATGCCTCCAAGAATGACTTCACCAGCAGCATTTCGGATCACCACTTCTAACGAAGACAACGCCGGTTGTTGGTTATATGCCGCATCGCAGTTTAATTTCAATCGCCCTTGCCTTGGTGGCACCCACTGGTTTGAGACTTGACGCTTGGTAATCAATCTTTCTCCATGGATACACTGCATTCCTTCCTCAAAATCCTTCATCGTAGCCTCCACTTTTCGCACCAATACAGAGCTTATAGCACATTTCCCCTCATGAAGACAGGAATTCCGGTTGAACCAAAGTAACCAGAAGCAAGTGAGTACCTTTTTGAGACAACCTTTTTGTTTAGAAAGACATGGCAATGTAGCCGGATTTAACAGCTCCAGGGGTGAATATCTTGGCAGCATATTCACCACGAGGTTCACCCGCGAATTATGATTCAGATACGAGGCAAGTTGAATACTGTTAAGGAGTCAAAGCAACCACTCCACAAATCAAGCCAACTGACATTCAAAAATCTCTCAGTGTCAGTGTCGGCCCAGCAGAGTGCTTTCGCCGTTGGTGTTCTTTCCGATCTCTACGCATTTTACCGCTCCACCGGAAATTCCCTCTGCCCCTACCGTACTCCAGCTTGGTAGTTTCCACCGCCTGTCCAGGGTTGAGCCCTGGGATTTGACGGCGGACTTAAAAAGCCACCTACAGACGCTTTACGCCCAATCATTCCGGATAACGCTTGCATCCTCTGTATTACCGCGGCTGCTGGCACAGAGTTAGCCGATGCTTATTCCCCAGATACCGTCATTGCTTCTTCTCCGGGAAAAGAAGTTCACGACCCGTGGGCCTTCTACCTCCACGCGGCATTGCTCCGCCAGGCTTTCGCCCATTGCGGAAAATTCCCCACTGCTGCCTCCCGTAGGAGTATGGGCCGTGTCTCAGTCCCAGTGTGGCTGATCATCCTCTCGGACCAGCTACTGATCATCGCCTTGGTAAGCTATTGCCTCACCAACTAGCTAATCAGACGCGAGCCCCTCCTCCGGCGGATTCCTCCTTTTGCTCCTCAGCCTACGGGGTATTAGCAGCCGTTTCCAGCTGTTGTTCCCCTCCCAAGGGCAGGTTCTTACGCGTTACTCACCCGTCCGCCACTGGAAACACCATTTTGTAAACTGATATGGTAAGCTACATTGCTTATCATATCAGTTTACAAAATTCAAAATTGAATTCAAAAATAAAATCTGAAACAGAACAGAATTTTGAATGTCAATATCTACAGTTGGCTTGATTTGTGGAGTGGTTGCTTTGACTCCTTAACAAATACAATATAGTATCTGGAACATCAATTTCATGCCCTCATGCTGCTGGAGTTGCTGCATATGTTTCATCCTGATTGGTCCCCTTCTGCCATTAAATCTGCTTTCATGACTTCTGGTACTCTTGCTACTTTGATTTTAGCTGCTATGTGTAACTAAATCTATGTAGACTTCTCTCTGACCAGAACTTTGTATGTTATTTACAGCTTGGAAAATGGATCAATCCATAAATCAAGACGGTGAATTCGCCTATGGTTCCGGGCATATAAACCCAATAAAAGCTAGAGATCCTGGACTTGTTTATGAAGCATTTAAAGAGGACTACATAAATTGCTTTGCAGCATAGGATATACTTTAAATCAAATTAAAGCTATATCAGGAGACAATAGCTCATCTTGTCCTCCAAGTTCTCAAAATGTTCCACCTAAGGATCTAAACTACCCTTCCTTGACAGCTTCAGTGCCATCAAATGTGTCTTTCACAGTTAATTTTCACAGAACAGTCACGAATGTTGGGCTTGCAAACTCCACCTACAAGGCACAAGTCTCTTCAAATTCAAGCCTTGAAGTTGAAGTGGATCATGGCATTCTCTCATCCAAGTCATTACAAGAAAAGAAGTCTTTCAATGTTACTTTAAGTGGAAAAGGTTTGAAACCATCTTCCATGGTTTCTGCATCTTTGGTTTGGTCTGGTGGAATCCATACAGTTAGAAACCCAATTGTTGTACACACATATAAAGGAGAAAGCATAATTGTGAGAAAGAAGTATTAGAGTTGTTTCCTTGTTGTAATTTCTTGGTAAGATTTCATGTTCTGAAAAGCATGATTGAAAACATTGAGAATAATGACTGCATGGGAATTGAAAATATTTGCACCTCTTATGAAACATTTGATCTTCTTTATAAAGTCCTTGGCATTGATTCAGCTCTAAAGTTTAACCAAAATTAGAATCCCAGCCATTGAGGCCTCGCATCAGATATGCCAAGGTTTGAAACAGAGTTCCAACTCTGTAATTTTCGTCGTCCCCATATTTGGATTTACAACAGGGACCTATTTCTCTTGCCTTATAAAATTGTCTCCAGTCAAGTGTAATTAATCTACTCCCCTGCTTTAGTTTAAAGAATTTTTTTTATTATAAACTAATTTTTCTCTTTATATTCTCTAATATATATACTTGTGCTTGTGTCTTAATTGCTGAATCGTCATTGAAAGCACAAGAGTAAGTTGGTTCTATCTTTGTTTCTTAAAATTCTTTCAATGATCAAGAGATTTTGAGGGTCATGGTAGTCATACTGCATCTACCACACAAGTCACTTCGAATTCAAGCCTTAAAGTTCAGTAGTTTCAAACATTCTATATCCTTCACGCCGTCATTACAGCAAAAGAAGTCTTCCAACAACGAGAAAGCAAAATTGTGAGGAAGAAATATTAGAGTTGTTCCCTTGTTATGATAGTAGATACTTCTTGAAATAAAATATATCATGGCACATTGTAAGGTTTCATGTTCTTAAAATGCATTGTTCGAAAACATTGAGAATAATGACTGCATGCGAATTGAAAATATTTGATCTTGTTTATAAAGTCTTTGAAATTGATTCAGCTATAAAGTTTAAACCAAATTGGAATGCCGAGGTTTGAAACAGAGTTCCTCCGTTATAGTATATAAGAGCATTGTGTTTCTGCCCCGGATCGATATGGTAAAAACACATTCAAGACTTAATGTGGATGAAATGGTGAAAAAAGTCCTTAGTAATTCCAAGGCTACTCATCATGGTATATAGTCCGAATTATTTTTTATTAGAGTTTTTCTACATTACCAAAAAATTGACCCCAAATTTGATCCTCCATGACGTGTTGTTACATGATTGGTTCAGACTGATCCCACTACTATTTAAGTGAGGTTAAAATTGACCCAAAATTTGGTCTTTCATGACGTGTTGTTACATGATTGGTTCAGCAAGCTGATCCTACCACTATTTAAGTGGGGTTAAAATTGACCCGAAATTTGGTCCTCCATGACGTGTTACACAATTGGTTCAGCAAACTGATCCCACCACTATTTAAGTGGTGTTTTTGCTACAAAACATGGGATGACCCCACATAACATGTGTAACAAAATTCTGGTCAATTTTTCTTTATTATTAATAATTATGTGTAAGTGTAACCTTATTTTGACCTTATTAATTAGATTATAAAGATCAACTTTGCTCAAAGAAACTATATATACTCACTATTATTACTTACTTTTTCTAGATTAATTGGACTGCACAAAGCTGCTCCTGCGAGAGAGACCCCTCCCTACTATCAGGTAGAACTTTTCATCGTCCCCATATTTGGATTTACATCTGTTAGAATCTAGTATGTTTTTATAGTTTGAAGATACATATTCTTACTTCAATTTGTTTGTGTAACCCTTAAACCCTGTTTCTGAAGGCAGGGGTTTAAAGGGGGGTTCTTGATCCCAACCAACATTCTCTTAAACCAAAAGTTTCACCATCACTTGGATTTCATGTTCTTACTCTGATTTGTATGTCGTATAAAAATTCACCAATGAGTACTACTCCTTTAAATGATGTAAATTTAGCTTTCCTCGGATTTTTTTTTATTACTTATAGCTTTCCCCTTCTGTCAATGTATTTGAATTCTTTTCAGAGGCTTTCTGTTGTTTCCTGAGCTTTTTTGTTTCTTTGGTTCTTGACATATGGCTTTGAGACCCTGCCATGAATTATATTTGATCCTAGTGTTAGAAAATCTGTTAACATCTTATACAGGTTGCAAGATTCGGATTTCAAACATTATCATCTCCAAGTTTCTGAATTTTGAAAAACAAGAATCTATATTAAAGATATGAATTTACAATGCGATGGTTTAAAAAAAAAAAAGAATTTGCAATAAGATGGAACTCTCCATTTATAATAATATTCCAATTCTTTTTCAAGTTTTAAAAGCCCATAACTATTGACCTTATATATATTATTATATACTATACTAAAACTAATAACTAGATTCTTTCCCAAAAAAATAAAGAAAGAAAAAAACCCCGGCTGTTGAAGAGAAGGCAAAGCCGCTTCTGATAAAAGTAAGTCGTCTTCTTCCAATACAGACAATTAAGAATTTTAATTTTTCTTCTATGTTACCACTACTTTGCTTTGGTCTTCATTTCTTGATCCTTAATTTACTTGTAGCTGAAATTATGAATTGAAGCTATTTTTTCTTATAAGGTTTTTTTTTTTCTTTTGATCTAAAAGGAACTTTTACAACTTAAGTAATTTTGCTATAAGGTATTCTTTGTCTAATTAACCACTTTTGCTAAGAGGGTTTGAAGAGTTGATCATACGTGCAGAGTTTTTCGTATAAATTTCACCAAGGAATTCTAATAGCCCTATTATAAACTTTGCTCAAATATTTTTCTGTTCGATTTGTTTTAGCTGTCTTCATGCAGAATTTTGCCTTGAGCCCCTCTCTCTTTCCAGGCTTGAGAGTTGAGACCTTAATTAAATCTGTTCGATCCTAATATTCTGACGTTGTTAACATGTTATAATGGATTGTATGCAGATTTGAAATTCCAATAACATCAAAGACACATGGATAGGATCTCAGACCTTCCTCCTCACGTAATCCATCAGATTATGTCTCACCTGTCCACGAAAGAAGTAGCTCAGACCACTTTACTTTCAAAGCAATGGAAGGACTATCTACGGCCATCATTCCCTATCTTGAAATTTAGTCACTCCGATTTTATAGACATTAAAGAAGAAAAGAGAGGTAATTTGTTGTACTGCTGGGATATGGACCAAGTTTTCAAGCACTATCCTCACAAATTTGAAGAATCTATGAAGGGCTTTACAGAATTTGTTGATGCAACATTGGATCACTTCTGCAAGATGAAGTTAATGATGGACCAATTTAAGCTAATTATTGGAACCACTGGAAATTTGGAATCCTGGTCATGTCTTGTTGACAAATGGATTGAATTAGCCTTGGAGCATCAGGTGAAAGATCTAACTCTACAAATTTTCCATTGTCAACTTTACCTTATGCCTGAGAGTGTCTTCTCAGCAAAATCAATCACTAATCTCCACTTACATAATTGTAAGCTGAATCATCCCTATACCAGCAATGCTTTCAAGTTTCATTCTCTCAAAGAATTAAAACTAGTGCAAGTCAACTTAGACGAGTTGATGATCCAGAAGCTAACTAGCGACTCCCATTTGCTTGAAGTTATTAAGCTGATAGAATGTCAAGGTTTTGCAAATTGCCATGTTCCTGAACTTCCAAGACTTTGGGATATTTATATATCCACAAAAGAGTATCTTATAAGCATAGAAATTGCAGCTCCAAATCTTCATTACTTCCACCTTGTTTCCTATAAATTAGAAAGACCCTTCTGTAGATTTAACTTGGCAAGCTGCCCCAATCTGAGAAATTTATGGTTGTGCGGTAAGGTGATTGCAGACGACCATACTTTTCAGGATTTAATCTCGAAATACCCTTTGCTTGAGAGTTTAGGGGTTTTGTACTGTGACAACCTAAGGAAGGTCAGCATTTCAAGTCAAAGACTTGAGCAGTTAGAGTTTAGCGAATGCAATGAATTAGAGGTTGTTCACATCGATACTCCAAATTTACTTAAATTCTGTTTCGAGTGTAACCAAGTTCCTATTGCTTCAATAAATGCACCATGTCCATGGATAATTACTTTGGGCACTGGGAGAGAGGTTGATACACATTGGTATCTGAAGTTGAAAGAGTTTCTTGGAACCTCTAATCATATTAAAGAGTTGTGGATGAACATTTTCTTTCGTGAGGTATAATATATAGTATCTTTTTTCTGTTTTACTTTCAATGAATATACCTTATTTTCCACTCTGTTGGAAGGATTTAATGTATGTTCTGACTCATGACTTGTTTTCTTTCTTATGGTTTCATTTTCATGTTCTTCTTCTCAAGCATTCATTTAACCTACAAGAGTTTAGACAAAGTTCGTCTTCTCAGCCACTTGAAATTCAGGATTTGCACTTTTCAATTTTGACTAGGGTAGAATCTGAATGTGCAGCAATGTTGGATGGCTATTTCTCTGTGTGTTATCCAAACACTCTGTCAATTTCAATATATGACCCTCCTCTTCCAAGCCTATTCCACGTGGTAATAATAATTTTGTTCTTTCCTTTTGTTACCCTCTTCTCTCTATTCCAGTCAGGGGTTCTTTTTGTAGTAGTAGTTGCTAAGTTCATAAATAGAAATTACATTAATTAAAGTATATTCCTTGATTTCTTTCGATTCCATTTAATTTTAATCCGTCCATGCATGCTCCTGCAGAGGGTTTACGAAACACTGTTGGCGAGAAGAGATGTTGATTGTTGCAGTTATAGCTCTGTCAATTGCTGGCGCCATTACTTGAAAGATGTAAAAATTCAGAGCTTTGAATGTGGTGGTATAATAAACTGCGATCCAGACCAGAATCTTGACGGTGATGCTTTGATGAAAGCATGGCCGATGCTCCCACAAGGAGTTGTTCACTTTGCTTTAGAATGGTGTTTTGATGGGGAAGAAGCTTGAATGTTATTATGGTGTTGTTACTTGGAAAACAACATAAATTAAGTCAGTGAGCTTTTTAAAAAAAATAAATTAAGTCAGTGGCTTTCACTCCAACATATTACAGCTTTTTTTGAAATTGAAAATAAATAAATTTCTTATTACTTATAATTACACTTATAGGGGGATTGGTACTCCTGCGATTACATTTGCTGGTATTTTGAAAATATAAAAAATGAAATGACAATGGGAAAATACCCAAGCATCATTCCCCCACACTTGGTTTATTGCCTAAAATCACCACATTTTTAGGATGATTCTGTTGACACCCGAATTTTCATTTTAGGGTAAAATTGTCCATGAGCATGAAAAATAAGATGAATGGCCAGGATTTAAATGATGATGTGTTAGTCTTAATTGGATTTTAGGCCATCTTATGGATGTTGTTAGTAAAAGGCTTTGGTTTTAAGTCTAAAAAACCTAAGTTGATTAATTGAGCCCAAGATTGGTCATAGTTTAATTATAATTATTATAAGTAAAGTATGTAAGTGCAGCCTATGTGTTTTCTAAAGGCAAGCATAGACTCGTTTTCCAAACACAAGCACAGACGCGTTTGCTCAGCGCCGGCATCTTACATTGCAAGAGCGTTTTCTCAACGCGCGTTTGGGTTTTCTGATGCGTTTTTCATTCAAGGATACATGAAGTAGGATAGAAAATTTCTATTCCTTGGTGATTGATTGCATGATGCGGCACTTCCCCATTTTTACTCTCAAGTGTTCGTGCAACGATCAGTCAAGTTTCAGCGCAAGATGTCATTGGAGCTAACTTTTCCCGATTTTCATCAAAGGACAAAACGCTCTCTGGGAATGATTTTGACGCGTCGTTTTCTCCAGAACAGTGCTGACTTGTTCTTCTTGCTTGATAATGGTTGTGCAACGATTTTCAGTCATATCGCGTTTCGGTCATAACTTTTCATATCTTTTCAATTAAGGACATGTAGACCGAAAACGATGATTTTTGTTCAAACGATGGCTCTATTAGTTCGAGCCATGTTTACAAGTGTTATTAATGATTAATTTCGTGGCTTCAATGGTCAAGCCAAGTTCATAAGTGGTTCGGGTCACATTATCACTAGATTCGCATCAGAACGCGCGTTTGGAAGAAGTAGCAGCATGCATCGACGCAGGCCAAGGAAATTTCGAAATTGGCTTTAGTTTGAAGATAAAAAGTGTATTTCAAGGGAGAATGGAGTTTTCAAAGAGCATTCGCCCATCAAACAACATTTCAAGAAAGTTTTCTGAAGAACAACAAGTCGTCGTTTCAGCGAAGGATCAAGATCTGAAGAGTTTCAGGCCCATGGAGACTCTCCAAGGCCCATGATCAACCCCTATATAAAGGAGGCAACCCCAGGGTTTCAATCATCTCTCAACTCACACAAACTTGCCCAGCTGCAAAAATTCCAAGCCCTGAGCTTTTTCTCTGAAATTCTGCAAACTTCTGCATAATTTCTTCGCTTTTCTTACAAGTTCATACTTGTTCTTCCATTTTTACTGCTTTTGATCTTGTCTCCGGACATGTTAACAGTTGTAATCTGTTTCCATCAATGAAATAGTAATCATTTGTTATTTTTTCCCTTGAATTGAGTAAGAAAAACCTTTGAAACAGATATAAAAATGAAGAAATTTTGAATCAATGATTTAAACAATCCGTTTGTGACTTTGATTCGGTCATCACAATCCGCTTGATCTTAAATCTGCTGCAACCAGTACTAAATTACTGTTCGTAAGACTTTGTCAATTTAATGTAAATTGACTGGCACACCCTTACCATAATTATTCGCTCAAAGCTCGAGAGATTTTTGGCGCAATAGATTCTATTATAATTGAAACTCCCGCTTTGGAGTTTTTTTTTTTCCTTTTTTCTTAAAATTTTGATTGGTGATTTTTTTACATTCGAACAATCACAGTAATTAAATTTGCAATGCGAATGGAATTCTCCTTTTAGAACACAAAATATTCCAAATTTGAAGTCTAAAAGCCCATGATTTAATTAAATCTTTATTCGGCCGAAAAAAAAAAGCCCATGGCTACCTTTAATATATACTGTCTAAAACTAATAACTACCCTAGATTCTTCCTAATGCTCCCCCTCCCAACAAAAGAAAAAAAATAAATCCCTAGCTGTTGAGGAGGAGGCAAAGCAGCGTCTGATAAGTTAAAGTGAGTCGTCTTGGTTGTCTTCTTCCAATACAGGTAATTAAGAATTTCAATTTTTCTTCAATGTTACCTCTACTTTGGTTTGGTTTTCTTTTTTTAATTAATCCTTATTATTATTTTACTAGTAGCCGAATTTATGAATGGAATTTTTTGCTAAGGGGTTTAAAGGCTGATCATACCTGCAGAGTTTTTCGAATAAAATTCACCAAGGAATTCTAATAACCCTATTAATTATAAACTTTGCTCAAATATTTTTCTGTTCAATTGTTTCTGGATGTCTTCATTAATCTTCATGCAACATTTTGCCTTGAGCCCCTTTCCATATGTGGCTTGAGATCGTTGAGACCTTGATCAAATAACATTCTGATTTCTGAACGTTGTTAACATGTTATAATGAATTGCATGCAGATTTGAATTTCCAATAACATCAACTAAGAGAAATAATGGATAGGATCTCAAACCTTCCTCCTCACATCATTCATCAGATTATGTCTCACCTCTCCACAAAACAAGTAGCTCAGACCACTTTACTTTCAAAGCAATGGAAAGACTATCTACGGCCATCCTTCCCCATCTTGGTATTCAGTCACTTCGATTTTATAGACTTTAAAGAGGAAGAACAAGAAGATTGTTTGCATTATTTGCATCAGCGACTTTTCAAGCTCTATCGTCACAAATTTGAAGGATCTGTGAAAGGTTTTACAGAACTTGTTGATGCAACATTGGATCGCTTCTGTAAGATGAAGTTAAGGATGTACGAATTTAAGCTAATTATTGGAACCACTGGCAATTCCGAATCCTGGTCATGTCTTGTTGACAAATGGATTGGATTAGCCCTGGAACATCAGGTGAAAGATCTGACTTTACAAATATTTCATAAACAACTTTACCTTTTGCCTGAGACTGCCTTCTCAACAAAATCAATCACTAATCTCAGATTGTATAATTGTAAGCTGAATCATCCCTCTGCCACCAATGCTTTCAAGTTTCATTCTCTCCAAAAATTAGAACTAGTGAGAGTCGACTTAGACGAGTTGATGATTCAAAGGCTGACTAGGGACTCCCCTTTGCTTGAAGTAATTGAGCTCAAGCACTGTCAAGGTTTTGAAAATTGCCATGTTCCTGAACTTCTAAGACTCAGGAAATTTTCTATGACCACAGACGAACTTATAAGCATACAAATTGAAGCTCCAAATCTTCATTACTTCTATCTTCTTTGTTTTGAATTACAAAGACCCTTGTCTGGAATTAACAACAGCCCCAATCTGAGATTTTTAAGTTTGTGCGGTAACCTGATTGCAGACGACCATACTTTTCAGGACTTAATCTCGAAATTTCCTTTGCTTGAGTATTTAGCTGTTATGATCTGTGACACCCTAAGGAAGGTCACTATCTCAAGTAAAAGCCTTAAGAAGCTAAAGTTTAGCGAATGCAATGAGTTAGAGGCTGTTCACATTGATACTCCAAATTTACTTGAGTTCTATTTCAATTGTACACAAGTTCCTATTGTTTCAATAAATGCACCATGTCCATGGGAGATCTGTTTCCGTACTTGGGGGGAGGTTGATATACATTGGTATTTGAAGTTGAAAAAGTTTCTTGGAACCTCTAATCATATTCAAAAGTTGAGCATTCCTTATTTCGAGACAATGGTAATTTTTCTCTTTTTTACTTCAAATGCCTGATTGTTTTTTTCTCTGTTGGAAGGATTTAATTTGTATTATGACTGACTTGTTTTCTTTCTTATGGTTTTATCTTCTTATTCTCAAGCATTCATTTAACTTTCAAGAGTTTAGACAAGGTTCATCTTCTCGGCCACTGGAAATTCAGGATTTGCGATTTTTAATTACGACGGAAGATGCTGAAGGTGCAGCAATGTTGGATGGCTATTTCTCAGTATGTTATCCGGAAACTTTGTCAATTCCAATAAATGGGCCTCCTTTTCAAAGCACACTCCACAAGGTAATAATAATTTTGTTATTTCCTTTTGTTACCCTCTCCTCTGTATTGGAACCAGGGGTTCTTATTTCCTTTTGTTACCCTCTCCTCTGTATTGGAATCAGGGGTTCTTTTTCTAGTAGTAGCTGCCAAGAATATAAGTAGTAAATAAATTTCTTTAATTTCTTTGGATTCCATTTAATTCCATTCCGTTCATACATGCTCCCTGCAGAGGATTTACGAGACACTGGAGGCGAGAAGAGATGTTGATTGTTGCAGTGATAGCTCTGTCAAGTGCTGGCGCCATTACTTGAAAGATGTCAAATTTCTGAGCTTTGAGGGAGGCTTTATAGACTTCGATAAAGCATGGCCGAATCTCCCAGAGGGAGTTGTTCACTTTGCTTTGGAATGGGAAGAAGCTTGAGTTTTGTAAACTTAATTTCACAATACCTTCTTTTATGTGCTTAGGGTTAATTAGGCTTGGTGAGGGTTTAAAATTGTTATTTACAATTAAAATAATGAGCACATATATCCCTACTACTTGAACTTATAGCTTATTGATGAAAGCATGGTTGAATCTCCCACCAAGATCCTTTACATCGACAAAAGTTTTACCATTACTTTGATTTGATGTTCTTAATTTGTTTTTGTATATCACATTCTGTGTATGTATTTGAATCCTTTTTTGTTTCATGATTTGTGGTTCGAAATCTTCTATGCTTGTTAATTAAAGCTCTACTTGGAATACCTCAAAAAAAATCTGCCTTGTAGCCGCGATGAATGGAAGGTATTTTTTGTATGGGGATTTTTGTCTAACCAATTTGTTAAGAACTAGTTATCACTTTCACATGCCTTGCACGTGGAACGTGACCTAATATGGCACGTGACCTAATATGTTTGAATTAAATTAGAATTAAAATCTTAAGTATACTACTAATTTTATCCTAAAGAAACCTATTAGCTGGCAAAATTTCACTCGAATACGGGTATTCGACTCGATCGCCTGAAGCCAAACCTTATCAAACCCGATTCGACCAAAAAATCCGCTCAATCCGAAAATGATATGACCCGGCCTCAAATCCTTAATGACCCAAACCTAAATCATTCCGAATCAGATCAATCCGAGAGATTAATCCGAAATTACCCGAATCGAGATTAATTATATTTAGATAACCCAAATCCGAAAATAATTGAACCTGAAAATCGGAGGCTCAAACCTGAAATCATCTGAACCATATGACCCGAAAACTGAAAAAGACCCGAACCAAAATTTCAGAGCTTTGAGGGTGGTATAGACTGCGATGAATATCTTGACGGTTATGCATTGATGAATGCATGGACGAATCTCCCACTAGGAGGAGTTGTTCACTTTGCTTTAGAATGGGAAGAAGCTTGTATTTGTTATAGTGTTGTAAATTTCTTTTTACTTTGAATACAACAAAAATTAAGTTAGCAATATTAGTCTATATTCACCAAAATTGGCTTTCTTTCTCCAACATTGTAGTTTGATGGAAGTTGTTAATGCAACTTTTATCAAATTTCTTTTACAAACTAAGACTTGTTTTACTTATATTCAAAAAGTACTATCATTTCAATTTGCAACCCTATGAAAAATTGAGCAAATAAGCCCCGAAAAACTTGAAGGCTTTTTTTTTTTTTTACTTATGTGAAACCAATTAAATCTAACCAAATCTATAATTCTAACGGGTCCTTTGTAATATATACGTACTAAGAAAGAGGCCTTTGTAATGTTGATGACCTAATTACGATGGACATTGCATAGGAAAAAGAGTTTTAGGAAAAAAATTTAAATTATATTAGGATGATCCTAAAATGGGAGAAATTATTACATAGATCAGCTCCATCACGTCATCCATGGTCCCGACCAATAATATTTCGACAAGTAAGGTTTTTTTCTTACAATTACTAAAATCCTACCAAATTGATATACTAAATTTAGGAACTTACCTTGTGAATCTCATCCGCTTAAACTTGGGGCAAAACCTGGTGCTAAAATTGTGCCTGAATTTTAGGAATAAATTTGACGTGTCACAATCTTATTGGTCGGGACCATAGATGACGTTGTGGAGCTGATCTATCTAATTATTTCTAGGGACATCTTTTTAGAATTCCATTAATATGATGACACATCATTTATTTTAAAAGAAATTCAAAATTAGATTTACACCTTACCTCACCAAATCAAACCTTATTAATTGTAAAAGTTGATTTTTCTTATTTTTATGCCTACAAACTAAAAAAAAAATTTCCTTTAACAAAAATCTTAGACGTGAAAAAATATTTTAATTGTGACCAAAAAAATCTGGAAAAAATGTCTTCGAATTAAAATAAAAAAAATATATCTCAACATGATTAATTAAAACTATTCAGCCATCAGGCATTTGGCCTGGTGGTAAAGTACTAGACTCTTAGTTCCAGCATACCTGAATCATGAGATCTTGGGTTCAACTCTCACGAAATGTGAGTTTAATTTGTAATTTGTTTGTTTATGTATTTGGTTTGTAGGTAGGTATAGTTTCTAGTTTCTAGGTTCAAGAGCAGGTGTTATGAGATTTCACTTGTATTTATTGGGGACGGCTAAAGGGGTTTGTTGGCTCATAGATTAGTGTTTCGATAATGTAGCTAATCATGTAGCGGTGTACGCAGGGACGGAACCAGAAAATTTTCATCGGGGGGGCCAAATATATATGTGTGTGTATGTGTGCACGTGTGTCTGTTAAGCTAAAGATATATATAATATATAACAATGTAAACAAAGAAATTTAATATGATGAGTTGAATTAGAAAAAAAATAATACAATAAATAAAAAATTAATCGTTGAATAGATTGAAAGAAATTAAAATTAAAAAAAAGACTTGAATTATTTACAAATTACACATATAAAAAGGAGCTAATTGATAAGTTTCTTTTTTTTTTTATCAATGGGCAAAATCAAAACAAAAATTATGGACAAATTCAAACAAAAGAAGGGGCCAAATTAGAAAATAAAAATTGGGGGGGCCAAAACAAAAATTAACCATTTTCTTTGGTTAAAAACCATACTTATGATGAAGTTTCATTAGGTGGAGGGGGTCATGACCCTGCTGCCCCTTTCGTTCCGCCCTTGGGTGTACGGTCTTTCTGTGCGTTTGTAATCTTAATCTCTTTTAAAAAATTAATAAAAAAGTTTATTTCTCAAAGAAAATAAAAACTATTCAAATTTAGCTAGGGTTAAAAGTAGTAACTAAAGTAATTAATTACATGAGTTAGATTTGGTGAGTTAAAATGTAAGATAAATTTTGATTTTGATTAAAAATAGATTATGTGGCCTAATTCTACTTTTTAGGATGATCCTACTTTAATTAAAACCCTAGGAAAAAACTATATATACTTACTTTTAGATTAATTTAATGGGACTGCAAAAACTTCTTCAGTGAGAGATCCCTTTTCTTCACAGGTTAGATTCTCCTATGTTTTTCTCGTTTTTTTTCTTTTTTCTTTTTGGCCGGATATGTTTTTATCGTTTGAAATATACACATGATTACTTTGATTGTTTGTAGTGTAAAACCCTTAAACCCTGTTTCTGAAAGCAGGGGTTTAAAGAGTTTTTGGTCCCAACCAAGATCCTTTACATCGACAAAATTTTACCATTACTTCGATTTGATATTGTTCTTAATTTGTTTTTGTATATCACATAAAAGTCGCCAATGATATTTTTGTTGTGTATGTATTTGAATTCTTTTTTGTTTCATGATTTGTGGTTCTTGACATGTATATGGCTTGAGACCCTGCCATGAATTGTATTTAATCTCGAATTTCCAAATTAATCATCTCCAAGTTTCTGAATTTTGCAGATCAAGAAACATGGATCTGATCTCGAACCTTCCCCTTCACATCATCCATAAAATTATGTCTTATCTTTCAACAAGGGAATTAGCTCAGACCAATTTACTGTCAAGAAAATGGAAGAATAATATACGGCCATCTTTCCCTATATTCATAGTCAATCAGCTTGACTTTCTAGGGAAAGATTTGCCCTACTTTAATGATCCAAGGATGCTCTTCAAGTATCATCCTGAAAAATTTACTGAATCCGGGGATGACTTCAAGAAATTTGTTGATTCAACGTTGGAACAATTTTGTGACCGTTATGAGATGAAGTTAAGGATGCAGAAATTTAAGCTAGTTATTGGCATCACCAGCAATTTGGAGTCCTGTATCCTCTTGTTGGTGAAAAACTTGAATTTGCAATTTCATATATTTCACAATGGAAAATACCCTTTGCTAGAGACAGTCTTCTTAGCAAAATCAATCAACATTCTCAAATTGAATGGTTGTAAGCTGGATCTTCCCTCTTGTAATTATGCTTTCAAGTTTCATTCTCTTACCAAGTTAAAACTAGAAAAAGTCATCTTAGATGAGCAAATGATCCAGAAGCTCACTAGTAATTCCCCTTTGCTTGAGGATATTGATATTGTGCATTGTTGGGGTTTTGCATATTGTCATGTTCCTAATCTTCCCAAACTTCGGACTTTTGCTATCTCCTCTCCGGTGGAAGATCTAACAAGCATAAAGATTGCAGCTCCAAATTTTCGTCATTGCAAGCTTAATTTGTTTGATATAAAAAATCCGCCGTATAGAATTAGCTTGGCTGAGTCTTGCCATCTTAGAATTCTAAATTTGACTGGAAGCCTTATTGCAGACGGAGACTTCAATTACTTAATTTCGAAATTCCCTTTACTTGAGGAGTTAGTGGTGCTGTCCTGCAAATCCCTAAGAAAGGTCACCATCTCAAGCCAAACACTTAAGCTGCTAAATATTAGGGAATGCTTGTTAGAGGCCATTGACATTGATGCCCCAAATCTGCTTGAGTTCTTATTATTTAATTATGGGAAAATTCCCATGGCTTCCATTAATGTACCATGTCCTTGGGGGGAAATTTCTTTCGAAGCTTCAAATGATGTTGATACCCTTTGGTACCTCAAGTTGAGAAAGTTTCTTGAAACCTCTAGTCCAATTGAATGGTTGTCTGTTGACATTATGGTATTTGAGGTATGTTTCCTTTTCTTATATATCCAATTCAATCTCTTGAAACAATCTACATATCTTTCTTACTTGTTTTCTTCCTTTTGCTTTCATGTATTCAATTTGTCAAGCATTCATTTAATCTAGAAGAGTTTAGACAAAATTCGCCTCCTCCGCCACGCGAAATTCAGGATCTGTGTTTAACTGTGGTGATGCCAGAATCTGAATATGCTGCAGTGATAGATGGCTACTTCTCTGTTTGTCATCCTAAGAACCTGTATCTTCCAACATATCATGGTCATAATGAGAGGAGCAATTTCTACATAGTAATAATTATATATAATAAGTTCTTTTCCCTTTCTCTAATTAGTAATTACCTCTTTTTGTATTAGAAAATTCTTCCAAATTTTATTGATCTCCTTATAAATTGTTGATTTTAAGTTTAATTCTATTCTGTTTCTGCAGTGGGTTTATGAGACACTGGTGAATGGAGATACCTATTATTGCAGTTGCAGCAATGTCAAGTGCTGGCGGCATTACTTGAAAGATATAAAACTTGAGAGCTTTCGTGGCAAGGTGGCTCCTCCTGACAGTGGTGCATGGAAGAATGAATGGCGTAATCTTCCAGAAGGAACTGTTCGATTTGCTTTAGAATGGTGTTTGGATGTCGAAAATGATTGAGTTTATGGTGATTCAGCAGAAATTAAGTTTTAGCAAATTTAGTCTATTAATTAGAAGTGGCTTTCTTTCTCTAACATTAATTACAATTTGATGGAACTTGTTAATCAAAATTTTATCAACTTTCTTAGAAGTATTAGTATTCTTTTTTTTCTTTTACATTTCAATTTGCAACAATATGATAATATTAGAGGCTGCAGACTTTCTGCAAATTTCCACTTGCAAATCTCATGGTCATCATCAAGGTTTTGATTCTAAATTTATTTTAATTATGATAATATGATCATCAAAATTTAACCAAGACATTGTTTTAATCCACTTTTGTAATTATATTTCTTCTGTTTTATGCTTGGAAAGTTAATTTGCTTTATGATTCTATATCACTAAACATGTCCAGTGATAAAAGAATTGGTAATCATAATTAATTTCCTTTTTCTTATGGATATCACATGTCCCTTTTTCTTCCTTTTTTTTTTTGGATAAATATGTTGTATTCATCTAGAGCAGCAGGAATAAGAACTGCTACTAAAACTAGTACAAAAGGTTGTTACAAAAGGAACAAAGCAGGTTGTTACAAAAGGAACAAAGCAGAGAACTAATCAAGCAGCAAATGCCAGCTATTACAAAGAGCAACATTAACAGGATCCCTAGCAATATTTCTAACACCAAGAAGCCTGATTCTAACAGCATCGGCAATACATTGGAAAACATGCTCAACATGATGCATCTGCTGCTGAAAAATGCGACTATTCCTTTCTCTTACATATCACATAGCAAAATGCATTCCATGCTAATTTTAAGATCAAAGCTAGAAGAGATTTACCCTTAATCTTTGAAATAGCCCATTGTAACTCATGCTGCCAGTCACCAACAAATCGGTTTAAGTTGCAGGCTTGAAGAACTTTTACCCAGACTTTCTTTGAATAATCACAAGTAAAGAAAATATGGTCCCTGCAATCAACAAACTGACCACAAAGTACACAATGTAATGAGTCCACCTGTAAATTCCAGCTGCGTAGTCTCTCCTTAGTAGGTAGGCGATCGAGAATAACCATCCAAGAAATCAAGGAGTGTCTAGGACAGTTATAAGAAAACCAGAGTAGCCTCTGCCAGGGAACATGAGGCTAATGATGCCTCAACTGATCATACACCTTAGAAATCTGAAAAGTATCAGTAGGTAAACTCCAACGATCTCCCTGAATAAAATGAGCAGCCTTCTCTCTCAATTTAAGAAGCTTTTTAACATTCCAACTATACCTCTGAAGACAAGGGATTGCCATGACATTACTGCCTTTAAGTATGTAAGCATGAATCCATGCTATCCAGAGAGAACCGGATTTGATAAAAATATTCCAAAGGTGTTTAAGCACACAAGCCTAGTTCCATATACTATATTCTTCAAACCAAGACCTCCTTCTGACTTGGGATGGCTGATCCAATCCCAGCTGACTCTTGCACCTTTAGAATTAGTATCAGTTCCTTTCCAGAAGAAGGCAGAACATAATTGATTTAGCTTCTTAAGAACAGCACCTGGTAGAATGAAGCTTTGACACCAGAAGTTTTGAATACTAAAAAGAACAGACTGGATTAATTGCAACCTGCCAGCAAAAGAGAGATATTTCACTGCCCAACTAGAAATTCTTTGTTTAATCTTATCAATCAAAGCACCACAATCTTTTTCAGACAAACTTTTGGAGACCAAAGGTAATCCCAAGTATCTGATAGGGAGAGCTCCAATTTTAAAATGTGATAAATTTTGCATTTCCTGAATAATTTCAACAGGAACCCCAGCAGTAAACAATTCACTCTTCTCACAGTTAAGCCTCAGTCCATAATAGCTATAAAACAGATCAAGAATGCTTTTAACTCCAACAATAGAATCAACAGTACCCTTAGTGAAGATTAAGAGGTCATCTGCAAAACACAAATGAGCAAATTGATCTTCTTACACTTAGGGTGGTAAGAGAATACTCCCTGCTGGACTGCAAAATCAAGTAATCTGGATAGAACATTCATGGCAAGCACAAATAGATAAGGTGAGATAGGGTCACCTTGTCTGACTCCACGAGCTCCAGCAAAATAACCTACCAGTCCTCCATTAAGAGATAAAGAAAAATATGGACTCATGAAACAGGCAGATAACCAAGAGATAAAAACATCAGGAAAACAGTGAGCTTGAAGGATATTGACAAGGAAAGACCAATCCACAGAATCAAAGGCTTTCCTAAGATCAATTTTCATGGCACATCTGGGAGAAATGGTACTCCGATTGTAACCACACACCAATTCCTGAGCAAGAAGCACATTATCCACCAATTTACGACCCTTAATAAAAGCACATTGATTGTCAGCAATCAAATAGGGAAGACAAAGTTGCATTCTATTGGCTAAAATTTTAGTGATGCAGCTGTAAATAATGGGACAGAAAGCAATAGGCCTAAACTCAGTGATGTAAGTAGGGTTAGGCACTTTAGGAACAAGGGTAATAGTTGTTGAATTAAAAGCAGGAAGTAAAGAACTTGTGTGAAAGCAATAAAGGATAGCCTCGATAACATCCTGTTTGACAATACTCCATGCTGTTTTGAAAAAATGAGCATTAAACCCATCTGGTCCAGGTGCTTTATCACTGCTCATAGAGAAAAAAGTTTTCTGAATTTCAGTAGGGGTAATAGGGGCAATCAAAACTTGCTGGAGCTCATCAGGAACAATATCCTGCAAAATGTCAGTTAATAACTCCTTAGGACATCCAGTAACTTTTGAAGAAAGAGCAAAATGTCAGTTAATAACTCCTTAGGACATCCAGTAACTTTTGAAGAAAGAGATAGCCTCGTCTGAAATCTACTCAAAAGTATCCAAACTCTCTTGACCTTTTTCTTCTTTACTTTTGTTTTTCTTACTACACAATAGGAGAGGATCCTTTCCCATAATCCCACCCCGCCCCTCCCAGGATTCGAACCAGGACCTCCCACAGGAAGTCCCAAGCTCTTAACCACTGGGTCTCCCCTTTTGGTTTCATGTTATTAGTCTTATCAGTTCCAAAAGCATTCGTTTAATTTACAAGAGTTCAGACTACGTTCACCTTCTTATATATCTTTCTTTAAAGTGAACAAAATCAAGCTCAAACATTCTCGGATCAAAACAATTTCGGCCCAAGTTGGATGGAAATTTTGCATAATATATATTTACGCGCCGTTTACCATATATACTTAACAAAGTGCAACAGAATCAGGTCGGGTAGGGTTTGTTTGTTGAATAACATCGAATTATAGGTACGTTAATTAGGGTTAGCGAAGATGGAGTCTCTGTCTCATAAAGCCCCGGAAAGGGAACTGGGCAATTTATCGGTAGAATCCTTATCAAGGGATGCCTGGAATAAGTTGTGCACGGATGGCGTTGTGTGCTTCGCTTTTAGGGGAGTGAACTTATTGAAGATCTACTTGGCCAATCCAAATAATCTATCGGTCTACCACGTTGTTGATTTCGAGTATGCCAGATACGGCCTCGATGTTTGTGAACGCCGCGTTACGCATCCTGGTTGCACCCTGGTTGCACCCTGGTTGGGTCAGAGATCTATGTACTCGGCGGCCGCCGTTACTGTGCCGGGGTGACTGCTTCCGTCGATGTCTTCAAGTTCAATGTGGAAGAACATCTGTCTAGTGCTAGTAGTGAATGGAAGCCTGGCCCTAAGCTGAATAGTCACAAGCATGAGCCTTTGGTTTTTCCTCTTGCGGGAAACATCTATGTGCTTTCTATTGGTCACGATTGTTGTGATTCTCCTTTTGAGGTCCTGAAGAAAGGAGGCCGTAAATGGGAATCGCTGCAAGCTCCGTAGATTTTCGCCCATAAATATACTAGATTCTATGGGTCCTCTGTCTTTGAAGATGGTAAGAAGATTTTTATTCTTCTAGTAGATGGTTCTTATTGTGACCATACTTTGTGGATGTATGATGCCGAATTGAATATTTGGTACTATCAGAAAGTGGATTCTCCTGATTATACCTTGCCTCTCGACGACCTTGATTTATTGCACTGCAATAATGACTCATTTGTTATCAATTCTTTTGGTTGGTCTGTTGAAGAAGCTATGCAACAACCTCTGGGTTTGATGAAAGTTGAGACCCTAATGAAAAATTTGGAGGATCCATTCGACAGAGGAGATGTGTTTCCTCGTAGCTGGCATCTTGTCCATTTAAGGGGTCATCAAAAGTTGTGTCTCCTTTCATTATATGGGTATGAGGATCCAGATGAGGGGATGCGTTTCAGGACTTATGTTGGATTTGGCACTTTTGATTTGGTTCCACCTCCACCTGATACATCAGAGCTAAAGCGATCAGAGCCATATCAATACGAGATTGATAACTCTAATTTCAAGTTTATTGATATTTCGACTGACAGGGGCCTATTTTTCCTGCCTTATGAAATTGTCTGCAGTCAAGTGTAATCTTACTAATTCCCTTATGTTATAACTATAACTTTTCTCTTTATTTCTAATATACTTGTGCTCTTATTATTGCAGAGGCTCAATCGTTTCTTAATTGCTAAATCTTCATTGAACATGCACAAGAGTAAGTTAGTAATTCTATCTTTGTAATATCTCAATATGGTGCTACTTTCAATCTCTAATTTGCTTGCATTATTATTAGTTTAGTTTTGGTTAGAGGTTAATTACAAACTGTTGGAACTTTGCTAATATTGCACTTCCAGATTGGAGTTAAAATGCATTGTTGAAGGCTTGGCCTGATCTTCCAGATTGGAGTTGTTCATTTTGCTTTAGAATGGTCTTTTGATGTTGATCTAGAAGCTTGAATTTATGGGGATTTACTGCCCTAATCTTTCAGCTGGTTCATTTTGCTTTAAAATGGTATTGGAAAACCATTGGAAACAATCTAATTAGTTGAGAAGTCTTAAATGAGCATGGCTGATATCTAATGAAAGAGAAACCAAGCAATTCAAACTACAAAATATAAAGCTCAAGTTCTGTCATAGATAATAGAGAAAAGAATAAAGTGTGTAAAGTATTTGTAAAACAATTACCGGACTGTCTTAATTATCACCCGCTTTGTACAAAAAGAGTGACGGGTAGTCATCCACCTGAGAATGATAAACAATTAAGTGCATAAACCTTCGAGTGTTATCAAGTTTGTAACCCGTGCCAAAAGCACAAAGATAAAGAGATAATAGAATTCCATATGTTTAGTGATAAAAGAATTGGTAATCATAATTGGCTTATTAGCCTTGTTGCCCCCTAAATTATGAACTAAAATCGAGACAATTTGTCCTTTGAGTTAGTTTCCCGAGACAATTTGTCTCTTGAATTAATTATGAACTATTGAATTAATTATGAACTATAAATCGAGATAATTTGTCCCCTAAACTTCCCAAATTCAGGACAATCCCTCCCGGGTAAAATCAATGTCTCAAGGGGCAAAAACATCCTGATTTATAGTTTAGAGGACAAAAGGCTAATAAGCCAAATTTTTTTTTTCTTATGAACAGCATATATGCTTACAACCCCTGAAGCCCCACCCTAATTGAAATTGGCCAAGAGAAAAATCTACCCCTACCGAAAGTTAGAATTTTGAAGATGCCAACAAGCCACTTCTGAAAACGGACAAAGTTTTCTTCCCCAAATATTTGAATTCACACTGGTATTTAAGAATATTAATTTATTCCCTCTTTAATACATATACATTTTTTGTTTGCACAACCGATCATTCACTCTAATTTCTAACCCTTAAAACCTTGTTTTTGAGGCAGAAAGGGCTCTGATTCCAAGTTTCTTTCATCGTCAAAAGTGTTGTTAATATCTATTTCGCTTGAAGCTGGAGTTATGAATGGAATATAAATTTTTGCAATTCCAACTACCTTTCTAACGAGAAATTATTAGATGGACCAGCTCCACCACGTCATCCGTGGTCTCGACCAATAAGATTTTGACAAGTGAGATTTCTTCCTTAGATTAAGGCACAAATTTAACACCAGGTTTAACCCCTAGTTTCACCAGATGAGATTTACGGGTAAGTTCCTAAATTTAGGACATTAATTTGATCGTCCAGTTTTTCATTTAAAATTCACAAGGAATTCTATGAATCTGTTTTCAATTGTTTTTTGGAATTCCTTTTCTTTTGCAATACTTTCCCTCTAGTTTCTGATTTATATGCATACATGTTCCATCATTCAGTATAACTGATATCCAAGTTTCAAAATTTTCTAGTTAATTAAGAAAATAGATAGGATTTCAGAGCTTCCTACAGACATCCTCCATCAGATTATGTTTCATCTCTCCACAAAAGAAGTAGCTCGGACCAATTTACTGTCGAAGACATGGAAACACCATATACGGACACCATTCCCTACTTGGTGTTCAATCAGGTTGACTTCATGGACCCTAAAGAGCAACATAAAGAAAATTATTAGATGGACCAGATTTCTTCCTAAAAATTCTCCTTTTCGAGAAATATTTACACGGATTTTCTGGATCCTTAAATACTTACACGGATTTTACAAGGTTTCGGATTTCACATGCCCATTAAATTTATGTTAGAAAATCCAATTCAATTAGATATATAAGAGATGAGATATGGTTTATAGTACTACTTTACTATACAACAATCACAAGATTATATAATATCATTGTCATTTGTCAACATTATTGAGTAGATCATATGAAATAATGCCTTTTGATTCCTCTTAATTCTGCTTCAAAAGGAGCACATGGTCGGTGCAGTCCAGATTGCAGACACTGATTAAAGTAAAGATAACCCCAAAATGCAGAAAGATGAATATTAAAGCAAAGATTTATTAAGTACACTATACTTTTTATTGATGATGGTTAAAGTAAATGATACAAATTCCATATTCATTAGGCAACAAGTTGTTGTGGATACAAATCTACATCACAAAATGTTAGAAGGGGATAATTTGGAATATGGAAATTTTGATTTGAACATATAGTATACTATTGATATTGTTATTGATGAGATTAGGCCATTACTGATGTCTGAATTGCAACCTTCTTAGAATATATAACACCTTGTGATTTCTTGTTAGCTGCTAATTCCCACAGCTCTGGCAATGCTTCCTTAATGTTGTGTATGCTCTCTAAAGCATAATCTGCTCCATTTGTTCTATGGGAAGTGCCCACCTGCACCAATATTTGATATCAGCAAAACAAATCAAACTCAAAGTTTTGTGCAATTATTATACTGTCAATGATTACCAACACAGTGTGGAGGCCTAATTGTTTTCCTGTTTGTATGTTGCGGATGCTATCGTCAAAGAAAATCTGCAACAAGTGAGAGATCAGTTCATCATGATCAGACCCTTTGTTTCATATATAATCCTAATTAAATTGCATGGGGGGAGAAGATGTTTACTGTTTTTTGAGGGTTGATGTTAGCAATCTTAAAGGCTTGTTCAAATGCATTTGCAAATGGTTTGCAGATAATTGGAGTGTCTGGAAGTGCTGATTGACTTTTAGTACTAATTGAGCCTCTGCCTCTGAATTTCACGCTGGTTTCATCGTCAGACTCAGAAGTGGGATTAAGGGTCTCAAAGCTGATAACAGTTTCAAAACAACCCTCCAAACCAAGTTTCTTCAGAACTTTACCCACATGGACCTTATCCCCATTTGAGAATATCTGTTTCCCAAAGGGAAAAAAGAAACAAATTCAATGATTATTAATTACAAAGTTTCGAACTGATTAATTTGTTCTTGTTTTGAAACGGAAAAAAAAAACTTACAACTTTCCGAATTGGCAAGCTAAGCAAAAGACTCCTGAGAAGAGGATCAGGTTTGAGGTTGTGATAGGGCAATCTCCCATGGACAAAGCTATGGTACTCATCATAGTCAAAGTTATAGCCAATAGCCTACAGAATACAGATGAAGAAACATATCCGACTATGATCATACTTTTTGAACCATTATAATTTATAAACAACTCATGAAGAAGAAGAAATATAATTACCTTGAGGCCAGCCATTGATGTCCCATAATTTCTGTAAAGCACACGGTTAATCTCTGTGACTTTGCTTTCTTCTATTCCAAGCTTTTGAACCATAAATTCTGGTAATATATAATGAAATATTAATACATTAATTATAAGTCTACTGCATAAGAGGATACATTAATCAAATTTGCTTGGGAATTAGAAACTGATCAGTAATTAGTACCTTCAATATTCTTGGTGCATGCCTTGGATAAGCCAGAACTCAGAGAATAAAGGGTGTCATCCACATCTGAAACAGGACATATATATTCAGATTTTGTCAATTATGACATAATTTCATGGGAAATTCTAGTTTTGGGAATTCAAAGATTCTGATTACTGAAGAAAAAGACTTACCAAAGAGCAGACACTCGTATTTTGCTGCTGGATTAACATGCTGGTACTGCTTTTCATACTCTATTTTTGAACTGAAAATCGAAAAGAATCAAGAAAAATACCGAGTTACTACTAACTTGTGAATTTTTTTTTTTGGTTATATAAATAGGCATGGAAAAAGAAAACAGTTTAATTGGTTGCTGCAAGAGCCAATTCAATTTGCGCAGTATTTGTGTTAATTAAACTTGTCTTCCTAAGGCTAAGATATATATATATATAGTAAAACCAACCTTACGACGCCCATAATAAGTAATGAAATGCTTCAAATTTAAGCCTTGAAGGATTGGTAACGAGAATAATAATAACAAGGATGAAGCTTCAAGCTAGCTACAAGTGAAAGATAGATGACAAGGTTGGAGGATAGAGGAAGTTTATATAGGCAAAGGGGGAAGCCATAGAAGCATCTAAAATTGAAAGAAAGAGACAGGAAATTAATTCATAATGAATTCTGTCGCTTGGGTCCTAAAGTGTGACCAATGACTGGCAACTTCTTTTTGACCCTTACATATATAATATGAGCCTGAGCCTGAGGACGACAGTTGAAAGTACCCTTCAAAGTTCAAACATTTCTTTTTTCTTTGCATTAGGTACAAATTTCAAGTCTTTGGCTGCTAACTAATTAAATTATTTATTGAATGTCATAATGAATGTTTTCTGCCAAGAATTTTATCCTTGAGGAGTAATTGTAATTTTCACTGAATTTTGCAAGCACATGCCCTACTGGGATTTTCATTGTTAGCACCTCTTTTACATGGGAATATTTTCAATATTGTTAGGCTAAAGTTTGTTCTTTTGAGTTTTGGCGATTTGGGGTCTCTTTTCAAGCATAACGCGTTAATTATATTTATATGGCACCGAGGTTCTCCCTCTGAAAGCTTAACTTTTAATTTATTTATTTATAATAATAAGGATTGTATCTATAAACAAAACGTTCTTCATTTTCACGAATCACGTGTAGGAATATACACATATTTTACAGTAATGGATTCTTATCCTTACAAAAATTAAAAGTATCAGATTCTATAAGCAATAATTGAGGGATATAATTGAATAAAATTTTCGTGTAAGAATAGTTCTAATAAAATTAAGAAAAAAAAATAGCATAAATCTCGTTGATATATATGTATAGTAATAGTATATGAGCAGGGACGTTCCAAACTAAGTTACTTAATTAGCTCCATTTTGCATCAATGTCGTTGTCATCAATAATAGAATATATAGTAATGCTCGAACCTTTACAAAATCATCTCTCATTCTCTTGAACAAAAGAGAAATAGGGAATCAATGTTAAACGCGTGTTTAGCTAATGAACTAAATCGGCATATAATATTAATATTAACATAACACGCATTGATGAAGGCTTGGCCTGATCTTCCAGATGGAGGAGTTGTTCATTTTACTGGCCTAATCTTTTAAGTTTCAACTGGTTCATTTTGCTTTAGAATGGTGTCTTGATGTTTGTTGCTAGTACATTTTTTAAGAACAAAATGAGAAGAAGTAGAAGAAGAAGGAAAAAAAAAAAAACCGTTGGAAACAATATGTAAAACTCAAATTCTGTTCTCTGGCTATAATATAATGGTATAATTTTCAAACACATCAATTTTGTGTCTAATCAACATAATCAAATTACAAGAGTCAAACTTCCTCAACACCCTAATTATAGGTGGAAGAATCATCAGAGCTATCTCATTGCTCTTGGCCACTAACTATTGTCACAAGTCAATATGTATATGTATCGAAGTGGAGGCAAAACTCAGGTAAAGAAGTAAGCCCCCTTCTTCTCTCCCTTGGGTTTTTTGCTGCTGTCAAAGTGTTTGAAGTATTCTAAATTCTATATTTTCTATAGCTCATCTTTGGGTACTTGATCTTTGGCTTTCACATGCTTGTTAATAAATGCTGCTAGTTCTTTTGAACTAGATTTTGTTGATAGTTTGATCTGTGGAGCAAAATGGGTCACTGTATTAGATTGTGCTTATGAATGATATAGAAAAGAATGAAGTGTTTAAAGTATTTGTAAAACAATTACCGGGCTGTCTTTATCACCCGCTTTGTACAAAAAGAGTGACGGGTAGTCATCCACCTGAGAATGATAAACAATCAAGCTTATAAACCTTACGAGTGTTATCAAACTCGTAAACCATGCCAAAAGTAAGTGAAACAAAGATAATAGAATTCCGTATGTTATCAACTTTGCTTTTTCCTTTTTATGATGACACTCAAACTCAAGAATGACGAAGTATATAAGAGCTAGCATTCCTAGAAAAAGAAGGATTTGGTCCAAAGAACAAAAAGGAGGTTTGCTTTAGTTAAGACATCTCTGTTTTAGGAGTTTTAATCTCATCTCCAGGCACAGAAATATAAATGACAGTACATGGCAAGTAAGACTAACACTCATGAAATTGGCACAAATGAGGTATGGAAAGGAAATTGAACAGGGTAGTCATGCAATATTGGCTTGATTTCTTGACTCTCAGGCCTAGCTGATAGAAGCCAAATACCCTCCAAAAAATGGTCGGTAGAAAGAAATACTAGAATATGTACCATGGTAACTCAATCTCATTTGACAGTCAATCTTAATTTTGGAGGAAAGTGGAGTATTCAGTATGAAGGACTAAGTAGCAGAACATAGACATGAGTTCTTCCAAAGCATACCTGAAGTTTTGGATGTTCATTAGCAGAAGCATCAATCTTGACAAACACTAAATTGTCCAAGCCTTTAAAATGTTTAGCCAGTTTCTCAACCTGCTTGCTTGTGGTGTCACAATTGATGCACCATGGAGTATATACCTGTTTGAAACAATGAAAGGCTCTTTTAGACCAGTAGTAGCCAACTTCTTGCATGTCTCATTGGCATAGGGCAACCAAATAACAATTGTCAAACAAAAATTTAAGGTGTATTTGAGAGTAAGGAAGGAAGATCAGATTAATACCTCTAAAAGAACATTCTTGGGACTGTTCAAGACCAAGTCATCAAATGTCTTTCCAACAACAGCTAGAACACTTGCATTCTTCTGCAAATTCCAGAATACAAAAGTTTGTAGGGATCAATTAATTAAGAATAAATGCCAAATACACAAAATTCATTAGCTTTTGCTTGAAGATGATAAATAATCGTTTTTGGATGTCTAGAAAACACACAACTGATGTATATACATATACACCATGAATTCATACATAAATTTTCGTGTTTTTTCAATACTTATGAAAATTAATGGAATTATAGGATACTAAGAGCTAGACTTGTCTACTTTTCTTATGTTTGTAGAATGATTAAGGAAGCAAAATTATTGTAGAAGTTATGCTACTTTTATTTTATGCACTTATTATCTGAGTCCAGCAAAATGATGAAGTCAAGTAAATTAAAAAAGCAACTCAAAAGCATGAATACAGAAATTAATATTATCTCAGTCTGAATTATAACCAACTAGCATTATCCAAAAACAAATGAGAAAAACATAAATTTTGACTCTCACATTATCTGGTATTGGCTGTGATTTGAAGTATGTTGCAATAGAACCATGCAGAAGCCCAGAGCAAAATTCCTGACAAAAGCCAATTCAGGACACCCAATCAATATCCTGAGTAGAAATTTTCTGAAAGGTGAAATCTATAGAATGGAATTGTTACCTCTATGTTGGTTGGGGTTGGGTCGGACTGCAACAAGAACTTCGAGCTGATTTTATTATCAAATGCTGTCACCTATCAGGCATATAGAAATAAATTGCAATCAAATTAACTTCAGTCTAAGAACTGCAACTAAAATATGGCCATATTTTAAGCAACTTACCAAAGTACTTTTTGAGTCCTCAAGCCCAAACAAGGTTAAGAATGGCTTTGCAAGGTTTTCGTCCATGATGTCTACATATATAAACAATATCTGCACCATGGGAAATAGCGTAAGAAGATATTCGCAACAAAATCTTCGAGAGGTCAAGAAGAGTTAAATAGTCAAGCTGAATACCTTTGTTATGAACTTTCTCGCAACATCTTGAAGAGGCTCAAGAAGAGTCTTGAAATCATCAGCTTTTGCAAAGACATAAACCTGATGATAATGAACAGCAAATTCAGAAAATGATAAAACCATTAGACAATTACTAAATATATAAGCCAATATATATGACAGTATGATAGCTAAAAGCAACCCAGATCAACTTCAGTAATGTTTAATTAGCGTCTTAAGTCTTCAAAACTTAGTTACCTAAAATGCAAGGATTCATTTTTCCAGCCACTGTGATGCATAATTTCTAAAAGATTACCCTCAAATCAAGTCAAACAGGGCAAGTAATCTTGTAACACTATAACCAAAATGTAAACAAATTTTACATTTAGGAAACTTAGAGCTTCAATCATTATGCAAATTCCAAGGACTATATAGGATTCTCATTTGCAGCCAATATCTTTCTTCCAATACCAGTGCTTTTATCAAGTTTGTTTCAGACTTTACAATTTTGATTGGAAAAGAAATCACTAGTATATACAAAAAGGTGAAGACAAAAGGAAATCATTAAAGTAGTAAAAACTGATGATATGTAACGAGCTGAAAGCATTAGAACCTGAAGTTTGACGGGACTGGAGTAGACTCTGACAGAGTTCAATTCAGTCAATTTAGTAACCAATGGAAACTTGTTGTAATCCAGAAACTTCAGTATGCTCTCCGCCTCAAAGGTACCTTCTGCAAAACCAAACAAATGTCATTAATTCATCAACGATTCTGGTTGACTGATGCAACTGTAGGAAATAAAAATAAAACAAAATATAGAAGCGAAGAACAGAAAAGTCTTGAGTCTGATGAGTTTAATTTTCTGTCTCATACGGATCTACCCCTCACAATTAGTGAATATGAATTTGAAACTTGAACAATTTCCATATGCACCCGATCTTTAAAGGAAAAGGAGGAATAATGACGAAAAATTAATAACTAGTGAACCATTCTGTTCTAACCACAATGCCTCTTAGAGCTTATTAATTGCCAACTAACCATAAGAAGTGTATCTTTCTGGTTCACTTTTGACAAGCCCAAGGAAAAGATTAGCAGCTTTGATATCTGGGTAGAGAACTTTCGCAACCTCAATGCTGCCAGCTTCAAGAAACTGGATTTCATTGTCAGAGGTGGCTGCCTTTATAAATGCTTCATAATCAGGTCCCTGCAAGAATTCACAGGTAAGTACATTCCTAAGTGCATTAGCAAAATAAAGACACTGCTAGATATCTGGCTAGTTACAAGAATATCTGAAATTGTTAAATATAAGTTACACATTGGAAGAATGAAGAGCAGAAGAAAATATATTAACATATATAATTAAGGATAAAAAGGATGAATTTGAAGGCTTTAAGAGCCTAGAACTGCAGCCCTACTTGGCATCCAAGTGATTGAGCAAAAAGAGGTTGGTATAAATAACTATCATTTCGAAAGAACATTTCAGAAATCAAAAGGGAAAAAAGACAGTATAACACCTAGACATTCAAACAAACATTTAATAACTTTCAAGTTAGATGTGAGTTATCCCATTCTTTTAAACTTATGCCAGATCAACTCATTAGAAGTTTTATGGGACAATAAGCTGGAAGCAAGATTCACACTCATTCATCTCAGTTTCACTTCATTTATGTATGGAAATCAGAACATGAAAAAAGATATTCCATATTACAAAAGTAAGATGAAATAATTGTAAGATAATGCATTTGCCTATATTTATGCATTGTAATTGCTAGGAACAGGTAACAGTTACTTATAAAAGTTGTTTAATCAGCTTAGGGGTGGATAGCATGAAACTTCCTCTATAGACATTTGCTTTACTATCTTGGGGGAGGTTTGTTGCTTGAGGACTTGGTCACGGCTTGCAAGTCACTATCAAAACCCCCAAGCAACAACCTCAAGCAAATAAAGCATATGTTTACAGAGGAAGTTCCATGCTATCACTTCCCTAAGCACTCAAAGGGCAAAGACATAACTAAATCAGATTGAAGATACAATAAAGTTTTGAAGAATAAAGTGCTGAGAATATTACAGACAATGAATCCGTTAAGAGTTACTCCAAGCTTGATCAATGAATACAATGCCTCAAGACTTGAATACGTTAAGAATAAATGATAAATTATCTAGCTTTAAGAAACTTTAAAAATACACTGTCAAACTATGCTGAACTATCACGCTGAATTCGTAGATAAAACTTCATAATAACCAATTACTATACTAATAGGTAACACAGTGAAGTAAACATTACCAAGGGCAGCACAGAATAATCAAGCAACATAAAGACTCCACATAAAAACTTTCAAGAGATGAATAGCCAATCACAAACATGAACAACCAATTACTAAATTATACACACCTCAAATTTCTCAAAAAGACAAATTACAAACATCTGATGCTTGTTTAGAATCTCTTCTGCCTCAGTGGTAGAGCTTATCCTAACGACAGGAACACCAGTCTTCTTCCTTGCCCATATAACAATTTCATCCCTAAAACAAAACCAACGCAACATTTCATTAGCCACAATTATTTGTAATATGAATGCTCAAATGTCAATAAGCTACTCTAAATGTATTGACAAATCAACAAAGAAAATGAGCAACTTACGCTGAAAATCCACCAGTATAAGCTTGAGAAGTGCCATTAACAAACAAAAGCAGAGTAGGGAACCCTTTGATGTCAAGCGAAGAAGCTACTTTAGGGTATCTTTCAGCATCAAGTTTGGCCATCAAAACGGGACTTCCCAATTCTTTCAAAGAAGTAGCAGCCTCAGCAAACTGAGGCATCAGCTCAGCACTCCTAACACACCAAGGAGCATATCCCAAAACCAAAACATATTCATTGCCATCAATGACCCTCTTTGAATTATCACTGTTAAGTTCGAGGACTATCCTTTGTGCTTTACTCAACACTTCCGCTTCCGAAAATCTAATACTGGCCTCTGAATCTTGGCCTTCCTGCTGTTGATCTTCTTGTTCATCCAGGGCTAAAAGTTGTTCAAGATCATCAGAATCGTCTTCAGAGCCGGTGGGATCGGAAGCATTGATGTTTATGGGAGAAGAAAGTAGCAGAAGAAGAAGGGTGAGAGTGAGAAGGAGGAATCTTGAAGTGGGTTTTTTGGGAAAAAGCATGGTGATTTAGTAATGGGTTTCTTCAGAATTCTGCAATGGGGTTGAAGAAATGTCGAGTTCTGGATGAGATCTGTGTCTTTCTGGCTTGGGTTTTTTGAGGGTTTTCTTCTCTATCAAAAAATCAGGCCTTTTAAAGGTTAGCAGCGCATGTCAAGGCGGAGCTGAAGCCAATTTGAGGATAGATTTGGCAAGTGTAAACAGTTCCTCAGTCAAAAATGAACTGAAGTGCTTCGAGTTTGGACACTGGTGGGCCCTTAAGATCTTTCTTTAATTTTTTTCTATTTTCTTTAAATAAAAATTTTAAAAAATACAGTAAAATATTAATAGAAGAATTAAATCGGTCCAACTCCATTTTTAATGGATTTAATCGAACTGTGCCCACAGATGGTCAATGCTAAATTGTTTATGTTCTATTTGCTCCCATTCACTTTCACTTTCATGCCATTACTTAGCTCGTTCTAATTGTTTATTTAGAAGCTGTTGATATTGATGTATCAAGTTCCCTTTTCTTTTAATGTAGCCCCTGCATTTTGTGCTGGGAAATCTGCCAGAGAAGCACTTTAAAATCTAGCCAGAAGTTTTTGTTCAGTTGGTAAGCTTTGCATAAACCAAATTCAATGCCATTGAATGTCTTGCAAAAGATTAGCTGGACCTTCAATCCAGATTCAGTTCAATCTTTTTGTACCAAGAAAAAGGGTTTCTGCATATTCTGCTATCCTTGTCTCAAAATAATTGTTAATGGACTCTCGACCACATGTTCATGAGTTATGCCGAGATTCGAAGTTGTTTTCCTTTTCTTCTTGCCATTTTGTGATATAAACCATTCCTTGTATATATGTTGAATGTGGGTTAAAAAATGTAAATTAAGGTAACAAATTGATTCTAACAGAAAGCTTGGGAGGAACAAAATAATAATTTCAGACTTTATCTATCAAGGTTTTATTCTTTCTCTGTTTATTATGAGCTGAAATCTCACCCAAAAGCCAAAGCTTCAATTATGTATACATTTCTTTATTTGATTCAAAAAGCTGACCAGATTAAGCTAAAAGGAAAAAGAGAAAAGAAAAACATTTACAACCTTCCAAGTAGAGAGAAAAGAAGAAAGAATTTTAAGCTCAGCAACTCAGACTGCAGGAGAAATTTTCAGTCATACGTGCATGCATCTTTCTTGAATTTAATAGGCTTGGTAGTTTTAGAATCAATGACCAAAGGGCAAGAAATTTGCCTCCGGTGCTTTGTCCTAACAAGCTTTCCAACCACATTTCCTCTTGACCGGACTTCAAGCTTCAGTATCAGTGGGATTTCAGCACCATTTTGTGTAAATGTCAAGCTTGATCCAGCCCCATAGAGTGGAACTTTCTTCCCTTCCAATAGCACAGATACAGTTCGACGACTCTTCCTTGGTTGATAATATTTCTTCAGCTGCATTCATCATATACAGAATTCAGAAGACTTTCAAAACTTCATCATCAGAATTTGAAATGATTATTATTTACATGAACAGAAATGATACCTGGCCTGTTGCTACAGGAATTTCTGAGTAAATGAGATTGACTGGATTGGAACTAACGTGAATGCCAAATATTGAGGCAGGATTGTATACACTAAGCTTCAAGGAACCATTCACTGTCAACATTTTTGTTGGGACACCTGAAAAATCTGCACCTTCCCCCACATAGAAGTTGTGCACTTGCAAACTCTGCCAATAATCACATTTTTGTTTAAGAAAAATGAATTCAAAAGGTAAATTATATGCATGCATATTAGTAAACCCAAATCCCAAATGGTTGATTTTGTGTTGAATTATTGATGCTTTGGAGGTATAGTGACCAACTTGGAAAGCTGCAGCTTGGGAACACTGTTTTGATACAGTCATGTGAAACATGACAGACAGATAGACAGACAAGCCCTGTTTTACATTTACAAACTCTTGTGAGTTTAATATGTCTCTGCCACAGGTTTGACCCATTCACAGTGCCTTCAGCCAATTGCCAATGGGTTCAATTCAATTATTTGCAAGTGTTCCTGAGACCTGTTTCCCCACATGTTGGGTAGCCAAAATTTTTCATGTGGCATTAAAAGTAGGTAAAATTTCATTCAATCATCATGAATTCATGATATCACATTAAATTTTGAGTACATTTTTTTGTGCTTAATGCTAGTACTTACTCCCTCTGTCCCTCTTTTTATCTGTCACCTAAGTTTGTCTCTTTTTATCTATCATCTTTGGACATACAAAAATTAGAATACCAAATTACCCTTATTTAATACTTGTCTATTTGTCTTGAAAAATGTTGTTAATGGGGTGAAAGTGATATAAAAGAATAAATGATGAGAGATGTAACAAGGGGTAATTTAGAAAAATAAATAAATAAGTTATTGAATTCATAAATTAAACTAACTTTAACCAATTTTCTTGATTTGTGGAAAACTGTTACATGTGACAGATAAAAGGGGAAAGAGGGAGTAGACTTTGATTGCAAACATGCAAAATGTACTATGAGTGGAGTTGGTACAATTAAGTCACTTCCATTAGTGAAAAACTAATAATAACTTGTTCAAATAAACTACTTGAATTAGCAATTAAACAAATTGGGTACCCAAAAAAAGCAAATAAAGTAATAAACAATGAATTTGGACTTACCTTGACTGTAATTTCAGCTTTGTAAGGCCTGCTGGCACCCCAAATAATCAAGCAAAACACTGTGAACAAAACCACAAAGGTGAAAACAGCAATCAGGGCCTGGAAACGCCTTGTAAAAGCCTTATCCTCAAACTCATCGTACGACCCTTCTTCCATAATCACATTACACTCCGGCCACCCTTTATCATTCCTCTTCCGGTTCCCTTTCCTCCCCGAAGACGAGCGGAAAATACCCGAAAACCGGCTGGCGGAAGAGTTCCTAGAATGGCGTCCGAAGGAGGAAGGGTGTGAAGGTGACTCCATGGGACTTGGTTGCATGGAAGATGACTTGTCTCCATCGTGAGAGTCACGAGAAGGACTCTGAACATAGTAAACGGGGCGTTTCGGTGACCTTGAAGGTGATGACGGAGCAAGGCTAGTGATATCGGATTCCGACTTGGTTGAAAGCATCATTTGCTAAAAGGTTATCTCAAGAATTTGGCTCTGAGAATTGAAGAATTATGTTTTAAAACATGCAGAGCACTCGAAACAGAGTGAAACAAAGTAATTACTCTGTTTTCCTCTCTGCGAAAGAATTGACTCAAGAACACACAATCAGAAAGGTGAAAAGAGAGACCCTTGAATCTTGATAAGGCTAATTAGAGCTATTTAGAATGAGAGGGAAAAAAACTAAAAAAGGTCAAATTTAGAGCCAAAATGGAGTAAATGGAGGAGAATTCTAGCAACCCATTGTTAGAAAAGATCTTTAGGAAAAGAAGAAGTGATAAAAAGGAACAAGAACAATATCTAGAGATAATGATGATGATGATGATGAAGAAGAAGATAGAATCATGAAAAGCACCAATTCAGTTCACTAACTCTCCGTTTCTGTCTGTTCCTATCTTTGTCTCTGTCTTCCCCTGCTTGCATACAAACAGAGTAATAGAAGAGAGAGCGTTTTTTTCTTTCTTTTCCTTTTTTCCGTTTTTCCCTCATTTTCCTCTAAAAAGGCCAAGAAAATATAGTGGAAGGTTTGGGACCAAAGCAAGGGTCCTGGCCTGGTAGTAGGTTCGGGTATAAGTGTCGGCAGCAAATAATTTTTATTTTGGAAAATTAGTAGTTTTTGTTTATATAATTTGGCATTATTTCTTTTATTATTATTTGACAAACTACCTAATTTAGATTGGATTCCTCACTTCACTACTGTTTTATCTTGTCGTTTCTTCTTCTAGATTAAGCTTTGGCAATTGGCATTATTTTTCTTTTCAAAAAAAAGATGTAATATATATTATTGTTAGCTTATGTGAGTTGCTTTTTTTTTTCTTTGTTTGGTTGGGTGTTTTTGCAGTAGTAGTAGTACTAATACTAATTAATTATATCTTGTGCTTAATTTAGCACCACAAGACCATAATATGCCACCTTTCAATAAAGAATCATTAGCCACTAGAAAACATTGGGTGCCACTTTGAGATTATTGGCTTGCTCCACTGACCACTTTTCTCCTTTTTGAGGGAAAAATTGCATTTAGTGTGATACCTTCTCAGAATCTCAAGAACTGTCATGGACTCATGGTGGCAATGCTGAAAATTAAAGATAGTTCTACCGATTCTAAACTTTATTGTCATGTGTAATTTTCACTAGTACTAGGTAGCTTTTAAATTGACATGGGGTTGTTCTATTAAAATACAGACTTAAATCATTAGAGTTCATGGATGTTCATGGGTATATGTATCCGTTTAATGATTAAATATTATTCGAATTGGGCTATCTTGTTATGAAAATAAAAATTCCCCGTTTCAACAATTTATGATTAATTTTTTTTTAATTGGGTCATCTTATTATGAAAATAAAACTCTCATAAACATGATTTTCTACATCCAAAATACTTAAATACAAGAGGAACAAACATGAATTGTATATAAGAATAGAAACCTTGTATGAGGTCTAGATAAACATGTTAAATAAAGAACCATAGCCATCATTATCAATAAAGTATGAAATGTTATGATATTTGATTAAGACTGCCATGAAAATTGGCTTAACTAGAGCCATATAAAAAGGTCTACTTAGCTGTAACTCGTTAATAAGACAAATAACTTGTGCTACCACTTTATTTAATAATGAAACAAGGGTGATTACTATATTTTTTGCAATTGGTCCCAAGGTATAAATATAGAGGTTGGCTTTGTTTCTTGTGATTTGGTGCAAATAAACAATGTAAAATTTTAAACATTTTCCCACACTAATCTTAATTAACTAACTAAAGGGATTATATACCAATGACTTACTTTTTCATACCAATCCTCACTTGTGGTGGATTAAACAACCTATTTATCCCAATCTTGAAGTAATTAACATGTTCCTAGTTTATCCATTTAACCATGATTCAACACTTCTATTGTTCCACATGCACTTAATATTTTCTGTTTCCTATTTTTCCTTTTTAATGAAAAAGTTTCTCTCTCTCTCTCTCT